>CAUYPK010016340.1:0-10004 GCA_963574355.1 Loris lydekkerianus | reverse complement strand
ATATAACAAGGCAAGACTTCAGGCAAGGAAAAAAAAATGTTTGTACAAATGAGAATAAGAAATGTTTTGAGAATGAGACCAAGAAAAAAAAGTAAGAATTAGTTCCAGCTCCATCCATGTAAACACAAAGAAGGTAAAGTCTCCATCTTTCTTTAAGGCTGCATAATATTCCATGGTATACATATACCACAATTTATTAGTCCATTCATGGATTGATGGGCACTTGGGTTTTTTCCATGACTTAGCAATCGTGAATAGGGCTGCAATAAATATTCTGGTGCAAATATCTTTGTTGTGATATGATTTTTGGCCTTCTGGGTATATGCCCAGTAGAGGAATTACAGGATTGAATGGAAGGTCTTCTTAGTAAAGTATCCCAAGAATGGAAGAAAAAGTATCCAATGTACTCACCCCTACTATGAAACTAATTTAGGGTTTTCACATGAATGCTGTAACCCATTTGCAACCTAAGAATAGGGGGAAAGGGGAAAGGGAAGGGAGGGAGGGGGGAGGGGAGTGAAAGGAGGGGGATTGGTGAGAATATATTTGTGGTGCATCTTACAATGGTATATGTGAAACTTAGTAAATGTGGAATGTAAATGTCTCAACACAATAGCTGTGAAATTGCCAGGAAGGCTATGTTAACCAGTGTGATATAAATGTGTCAACTGGTCTGTGAAACTAGTGTATGATGCCCCATGATCATACCAATGTACATAGCTAATGATTTAATAAAAAAAAAAAAAAAGTAAGAATTAAACTAGTCTAAGCTTCTTTATTTTCATTAGACTCTATAAACAAAAGCACTTCAAAATTCTGTAACTGTGGAGAATGCAGCAAAATAACAACTTTTGGAGATATATAGATGCAATATTAATACTGAAACCACCATTTTTTTAAAACCACGCAAGTATAGTAGAAACTTCCAGAAAGCCAATTATTTTGCACATAGTATTACACATTTATCTACAACGTCCATGAATTTATAAATAGAAAGTCCTATAATACCAAAAGCAAGAGCTAAGCATTTGTTAAAATGAGTGAAAACCTTGCTTCAGCAAGGCAATGATATGTGGCTTTTAAAGTATGACGCACAGATTAATGTGCAACATTTCAATGAATTTTAATGCTGTATTAGCTGCTCACCTTTTGCATAATTCCCTTCTCATAGTAATAGCGGAGAGAACGGCTGAGTTTATCATAGTTCATAGCTGGCCTGTTTTTCTGAATGCCCCAACGCCGGGCCACCTGCCACCAAAAGAGAATTACATTGTAGTGGTAAGTATGAATTAAGCAGTGTATTTCATAAAAATTAATTAGTTAACTACTTCCAAACCCATAAAAACATGCACAAATCAAAGATATAAGTAACATATCAAACACTATTATAATCTGAATTTCCTGTGTCCTGGTTTGCTTTTTAAACCAGGCATGTAGTGATCATTATGAAACATCACAATAGAATTCTTTGTCACTATTGTTTTGGATATAAAATTAAATGGAAATAAGGGAATGTGTTTACAATAGGAATGAACAGGCTGTCATTCACCAAAATGAGGCAAGTTTTCTGTTCTGTGATAAGCTGTTTTTAAATTCTTCATTTTTAGAACAAAAACTATACATTGAGAACAGTTGTGTGACCCCTTTGTAGAGGTTATGACAAATCAAAGAAAAACGATACCGTGTTTCAATAATATATAAATGGGTGAACAAGTGGTACTATATGAGGCAGAGGACACAGTATACAAATTAATAAACTAAACCATCAATAATTTTTATTGCCTGAAGCAGCATCAGAATAAAACTGTAGCCAATATTCACTGGAGAATTAAACATGCATTTAGAGAACTGTAATTGGTTGCTAAAAGTAACAACGAAGTAGAAAAGGTCACTACATATGAGTCCACAAACAAAAATTGCTAAAGCAGAATGTCTACTTTGTTGTTTAGTAAAAAATTCTTAGAGCTTTTTATTATGTGTCTTTGAAGGAGCAGTGTTATATGATTAAGGCAGAGTTCTTCAATAAAACTTCTTGAAAAACCTCCTTCTTTGATGTATGCAGTAAATTCAGAACTTCTGCAAGTTGACCACCCAGGGTGCTGTAACAAACTGGTCAATGTACAGAGGTGGTCAACATAAGGAACTAGGCCTCCTGTACTGACACATACGTGGTGCCTGTCTGGTCTACGAAAATTAGGTCAAGTTAAGGAGGTGGTCAATGTAGGAAGCTGAAGGCGGTTAACTATGGAGGTTCTACTGGATATCCCCACCTCATCACCACCCCAGGCAGGTTGACGCATGATACAGCATAGTGTAGCCTGTTTTTGCTACTCCAGCTAAAGTCACTTACTCATTAATTTCCACTTTTTATTAGTCTGAGCAGAAACTGCAGCTGCCATACAAATAGAGGCAACCCCAAGAGAGTATTATCTAATAGGGTTAGTGTGTTCCTTCATTTCTCTGAAATTCCGAGTTATCACTATCACACATCTACCAAAATAGAAGAATGCTTTCTCAAACACATCGTTTTGTTTCCCTTCACTTTATTAGCAATAACCTGTCTCCAGGATTATTTTTCTTTTGAAAACACAAATCCTTGCTATTTTCTCTATTATTAATTTGCCTTTTCTGAATGAAAATAAAAAATACACTTTGGTCACATACATTAGTATGCTTTTTTAAGACTAGAAGGATGTGATATAACTGGGACAAGATTATAAATCCAAGCACACAATCACAGTGCCAGATGGTGCATCTTATTTGTCCAAAGATAAACTTTATTTTAATGTAAATGTTCTGAACAATAATGAAATAAGGGGTGGGGTGGCAATAAGAAATAGAAGCATTTTCTAAACAAAATGTCTTTCAAAAATGTAACAATGGACATCAGTGAATCTTTAATAGACATGGTAGTTGAAAAGAATGCAAACCTGAGGAGGTATGAAAATAAATTATTAATATCTCCTTAAATTGAACAATAATTTCTCAAAACTTATTCATTTATAAATGATTCTTTTCTAGAAACACACCAGGATGCACCTAGAAAATAAAATATTTGCAACAAACTTTAAGAAAATAATGTGGATGCCTCTAGGGGAGAGAAATATGATTTTTTTAATACCATTAACTCTTATGATGCCAGTTAATTCTCAGTATCATGGGTATTGGTAGACAGTTTAAAACAATGAAATGTATTCTTAGAGTTGTTTTAGTGTCATATTCCTTATATGTTGAAGGAAATGGGACATAGCAATATGCCTAGAGATAAAAACAAAATATAAGTTTCAAATTAACAGGTAACATAAATAGTTCCCAGACCAGGGAGGTCACCCACCAACTAAGAAAGTCTACTCAACCTTCACATATGACCCAGCAATCATCACTGTACCCAGCACTACTCAAAGCCAAGGCATAATTTTCAATGTGGAATGGGAAAGATGATGGGAATGCTTCCAGGGACTCAAGTGAAACCTTAGGGTGTTTGTGAGGGAATAAAATGATGATGGCATTCACCATTATTGTCAAATGGAATATCTAGAATGTTCTAATAGTTCAAGCATTATTCAACTTCTGTTTAAAATCCATATTTGCATCTGGTAACAGCAAACTGGGAAACCATGCTCAGAGCCTAACTATCAGACTTATTTGCTAAGTCTTCCAGCTTAAAAGACTTACACTGAGACCTATAGATGCCTCACTTGGTTCACAATTATTTCCTGGAACAACTCCCCAAGGATTCATGATGAGGGAAAAAACAACATCTGTGATATCAAATATATCAGAAAGAGAGATTTTAAAGATTATGTGTTTGCTAAAGTTATCCAAATACACCGAGCAGATAATCAGTGCAGTTCTAAAGTCCGACTCAAATATCATTTTAGACATCAAGGTGAACCATACAGAAATGGAACCCAGGAGTAATTTCCACAAGATGGCTTGAGAAACACCTTTCATGAATTGTGTGACACAGACAGCTAAGGAGCTGCGAGGCAGTAGATGGAAGAGAATGACCGTGGCCACAAAGGCCAAACAAATTTCATGAACCCTTTGCAAAGATGAAATTTAAACAAGACACCACAGTCGTTGCCTCATGGAAATAACTGCAACAGTGAGCAATGCAGTAATCAGAAATGGGAGAGGTTTCATTCTGAACAAAAGCCTTAGGAGACATTCAGTCCTTATTGCCCAATTCCCATTGAGTTAGTTATTATTTGGAAATGGTCTACTGACTCGGAATTACCCCGTTCTTTTTTATTTTATAAGTCTGTTACAGAACAGTTGTCTGAATGTCAGTTTGTTGTATAGAACAGATGTATTTCTTCCCTGCATGTAAAAATCACAGGAATTCAGAATTTGATGGAGCTTAATGATCATCTGGTAAAATCTACTTATTCAAAGTTGATCATCATAAAAGTCAACAGTGGCTCTATAAAGAACTTAATCGCTTGCATAGAATTTTTAATCTTCTGACTGGTTCAAGAATTACTGACATAATTCAGTAATGTTCCCTATCTTAAGAAATATATGGCAAAAATTAAAATGCTGTTTCTGCTCAGTTTATTTCAATCACAGGTGGAGGGAAGTAACTCTTTAAGTGACACAAATCCCTGTTGAACATCCTCATTCTAGCACAAACCAACTCTTGCAGGGAATATTAGCATCTTCCATGAGGTGAAGAACACACGTTCCCACCATGTTAAAAGCTTTCACATTACCTGGTTAAGTTTTTCTAGTCTTAATTTGTTAGTGCTTCCACATTTTTTGCGGTTCTTTCACTGACATCATTAAGTACATCTACAGAAAAATTTTCTTTGATAGTTAAATTAAGCTGTAAACACATTACAAAATTCAAACACCCAAACACCATCCTCGATAATGGGTATCTGCAAATTCCAATACTAGCCCTAATTGTGTATGTCTGGTGCAGGACAAGGGAGATACCGCAAAGCTAAAACACTAGTGCTACTCAAATATTGATGTAAACTGAAGTTGATTTAAGTTAACCAGTTCCTCTTATTTTATAATTTTATGCACTCCAGAGTCAGATCATCTCTGAAATTTTAATGCATGATGTACCACTACTTTCTGAATATCAAATTAGGGCATATTACCTGATTATGACTGAATGCATAGTTTCACAAAGACAGAAAATATAAGATGGATGGGCCCAGTTGCCGAAGTTGTGGATGCCCAATGCATGAGGAAATTCATCACTTTGGATTCAAAATTTTCTCAGCCTTACTGAATATTTCCATATTACTGAGGATTAGATCCTATAGCATTATCAGGTACGTTAGCTCAAAATCTCCCATAGTTGTCGTGGCTGATGTAAACTCAATTCAATTTTAATTGTAAGAAAAAAATTTCATGTAAAATTCAACTTTCTCAGAGGTCCAAAATGCTACTGATGAGTTGTGCTATAGTAAACTCATTACCCTTCACCCTAACTAGTCCTGGGAAGAATGAAACTGAACTGAGATATTCTTCATGGAAATCCTCCATTTGTATGTGGGGGAGTGGGATGGAGATGATAGCAGAACAGTTGGTTCAAGTTGTGTTCCATTTATCCTGACAGTATTCTAGATATCTGAGTCCTTTCATTTTGGTGATGTCTTACAAACTAGGGCAACATTTTAAACTTCTTCTCAACTTTCCAATGGGTGTGCACAGTCCAGCTGACTTGAACCACATGCCATTGATAATCAAAGGGAAGCCACGATTTCATCAGGCCTGTGTCTCAGAAGAGACACTTAAGGACTAAGAATTTTCAAGTGTGGCCCTTTCTTGCCTTCATCCTCCATAGATGTTTTTCCCTACACACATACACACACACACACACACACACACTACTTTCTTGCACATGACTTTGGTCCCTAAATGTTTCTCTCAGACCCTCTTGAGAAAAATCTAGATTGTCCAAATAATGACTGTTATTTTGAAAAAATAATTCCTCCATCTCCAGAGCTAGCTGAATGTTAGAGGGCACTCCTCCTCTTCCCAAAGGACCATGAACACTCCCACCTCCTTCTCTAACTTAGATGCCTCTTTGGAAACTTCTCCAGCAGGCATTCTTGAATTAAGTCTTATGTTAATGAGGCTCTGATTGATACTCTTCAAAATCAAATCTGTAGGATTATATTCAACTGGAAGGAATATGCAATACAATGGTGATTTTAAATGTAGACATGCTTTCTCTCTGCATACATTTTTAATTCAGAAAGTTTTCCTAAAGTTCTAAAATTAAAAAAAATACATTTTTGGCCTATTAATCAAATATATTAGTTCCTCTGTATTATAATGAATCTGATTTTTCTACCTAAAATCTACTAAACTAACCTCTTCAGGCTCAATCAACTTAAATTCCATGCCTCGACCAGTCCAGGCAATGAAATGAGAATTTGAAGGGTCATCCAGAAGAGCTACCAAAAACTGCCAGAGCTGAAGCGATCCCCGCCGCTGGTATGTCGGTCCTTCCCGGTACATTCCTGGTTCCTGTTTGATGTCCCCTAAATTAAAAATTTTCAAAGTGTCTTTTATTAGTCAAATTATGTTATTTAAATAAAATTTCATAAAAAACAAGCACTAACATGGTTAAAACACAACCATTTTATGAGTTTCTATGAAATATAATGCTACCATTAGACAGGGATTTTAAAATAGTTAATGGCTGAATATGGACCAGCAAGCTGTACAACACGCAGTGATATGTAACACATTTGGGTCAATATAAATGCACACAGGTGCAGAATAAATCATGTGTCAACATAAATGACCCATAGATGTCATTTGTTTATAAAACTTTGGTATACCTATCTTTAAAAATTGATTTCTTTAAAAAACACAGGATACAGTCACACTTCTTTGCTGTTACTGTTAATGCCATTACTCACTGCTCTAAGCAACAGTGAATGGGAGCAATCAATTTTAGGTTCTGAGCAATTTATTTATACAAATTATATTTGCAAACACCTCACTGACCTGCAAATGACAAACTACTAAAATTTTAATGCAAATATTTCAGAGCAAATGTAATAATATCTTAAAGTTGGAGTTATAGGAGAGAAGATCAAGATGGTGGCTGAGTAACAGCTTCCCTGCATCTGGGCACTGTGAGTCTGGGGAGATAAGACTCCAGGCATATCTGGCTGGTGGGATCTGCCTTTAATCATCCCTTTGAGAATACAGGGAGTGAGTAAGAGACTTCTGGATCCCAAGAGGAGGACAAAAACAGTGGAAAACTGCCAGTGGTCACTTGTGTTCCATTGGTCTAATCCCTTTGGCAGCTGTAAGTACAGCAGCAGTGAGACTGCAAACTGGAAAGGCCTTACCTGCGAACTATTTTGGTGTTTTTGGACTTGGCACTCAGTTGAACTGCCTTGGGGAGAACTTGAGCAGGAGTGCGGAGAACTTTGGGCATTGTCTACAGCCTCAGACTGAGCTGCTGAGCCAGACAGAGATAATAGTGTTTGGCTGTGGGCCACCGGGAGCCATTGTGACAGAACTGCCCCTGCAAGCTCCGCCCTCAGGATTCAGAGTAAGGATCAAGTGGGAGCTAGTAACCTAGTGACTGAGCAGCCTAAAGGCAGGGACTGAGCTGCCTTACAGCCTTAACCCTCAGGGGAAGAGTGAGACTGGTTTTGGCACACTGGGTAAGTGGATAGCCACTTTAGCAACAAGCACTTTCCTGGGAAAGCTTCTGTTTAGCCAAGTTTAGAAGTTTAAAGTGCCTTTTAAGAGGGCTGAAGAGAGATTTAGGGTGTCCACACCATGAGGTTTGAGAAATCAGTGGAGGCCTCCAGTCGTATCAGCATTGTGATTAACATCTCATACCCGAGGAGACCATGTGTTGCCCAGACAATATTCAACAAGATATATATACTGTTTTCTTTTTGGTTGTTTTTGTTTGTTTGTTTCTTTCTTGTTTATTTTGATGTTGTTGTTTTGTTTTTTAATTTCAACCTTTTCTGTACAGATTTTTTCTTTTCTTTTTTCTTTTTCTTTCTTTTCTTTCTCCATTTTTCTAGTTTAAATACAATTTCCCATTGCTGCTTTTTTCAATAACTACAACTTCATTTTTGCTAGTTTTTTACCCCTATTATTTGGTTTTTCACCCAATTTTATCCCATAAAGTTTTCTGTTTGCTTGTTTTCATTTGATTTATAGCATTTTTGTCTTTCCTCTCAACTTGGTGGAGGTGGGGTACTGTGTCTGATCATGTTAGCAAAGAGCTGCTGACCTCAAGGGAAACACCCAACCGGGCACCCTCAGAGGTTGGGTTTTTTTTAAGGTTGTGTCAAAGTACCCTACTACACACCTATATTGTTCTGTCTCCCTCTTCTGTACCTCACTTCTTTTTGTCATTATTCCCTTTTACCCACCCCCTCTCCTTTCTCTATTTTCTTTTCGTTCGTTCATTCTTTCTTTTATCCCTTCTTGCCCTTCAACCTTTTCATCCTTCTGGTCCTGTACCAAAAGAACTCATCAAAACCTTAGTCCACAGGCATGGGAACTTAAAGAGCAAGAGGAAGTGAAAGGAAAATTAGGAGAAGGAAACAGGTAAAAGAAATCACTCATAAGGAAGAATAAGCAGAAAAGTCCAGGCAACATGAAGAACCACTCCAGAGCAACCCCTCCAAGGGACCATGAGGTAGGTACTGCAGAGGATTCCACCTATAAAGAAATGTTAGGAATGACAGAAAGGAAATTTAGAATACACATGATGAAAACAACGAAGGAAATGATGGAAACAATGAAGGAAACTGCTAATAAAGTGGAAAACAACCAAAAAGAAATCCAAAAACAGAATCAAATAAGAGATGAACAATATGAAGAATATAAAAAGGATATAGCAGAGTTGAAGGAACTGAGGCAGTCAATTAGGGAACTTAAAGACGCGATGGAAACTATCAGCAACAGGTTAGACTATGCAGAAGAAAGAATCTCAGAGGTAGAGGACAAAGTTTATGAGATAACTCAGATAGTTAAAGAGGCAGAAAAGAAGAGAGAGAAAGCAGAACGTTCACTGTCAGAATTATGGGACTTTATGAAGCGTTCCAACATACGAGTTATAGGAATCCCAGAAGGAGAAGAAGCATGCCCCAGAGGAATGGAAGCCATACTAGAGAATATTATACATGAAAACTTCCCAAATCACCAAAGATTCTGACACACTGCTTTCAGAAGGATATCGGACCCCAGGTCGCCTGAACTCTAACCGAGCTTCTCTAAGACACATTGTGATGAACATGTCCAAAGTCAAGAAAAAAGAAAAGATTCTGCAAGCTGCCAGGAATAAGCGCCAGTTGACCTACAGGGCCAAATCCATCAGAGTGGCTGCAGACTTCTCTAATGAAACTTTCCAAGCAAGAAGACAATGGTCATTTACCTTCAATCTACTTAAACAGAACAATTTTCAGCCCAAAATTCTGTACCCTACTAAGCTAACCTTTAAAACTGATGGAGAAGTCAAATCATTTACAGATATACAAACATTGAGGAAATTCGCCACTTCAAGACCAGCTCTACGGGAAAATACTTCAACCTGTTCAACTCCAACTTCACAATGGATCAGCAGCAAAGTAAGAACTCAGAAATTAAAGGACAGAACCTAACCTCCACACTGATGCAAAAGATAAAACTTAAGCGATGGATGCTCACAAAATAAGATGAATAGAATACTACCACACTTATCAATTATCTCAATAAATGTTAATGGCTTGAATTCCCCCACTGAAGAGACATAGATTGGCTGACTGGATTAAAAAATACAAGCCATCCATTTGATGTCTGCAAGAAACACACCTGGCTTCAAAAGACAAATTAAAACTCCGAGTCAAGGATTGGAAGACAATTTTTCAAACAAATGGAATTCAGAAGAAAAGAGGAGTTGCATCTTATTTTCAGATATTGTGGATTTAAAGCAACTAAAGTCAAAAAAGACAAAGATGGTCATTTTATATTGGTCAA
Organism: Loris lydekkerianus; assembly: GCA_963574355.1. Taxonomy (NCBI): domain Eukaryota; kingdom Metazoa; phylum Chordata; class Mammalia; order Primates; family Lorisidae; genus Loris; species Loris lydekkerianus. The sequence continues at coordinate 38 of CAUYPK010016340.1, read as the reverse complement.
GGGAAAAATACAACAAGAAGATATTTCAAATCTAAATA
>CAUYPK010016339.1:0-13756 GCA_963574355.1 Loris lydekkerianus | reverse complement strand
GCTGTCTGCTTGCTTTATTTACTATATTTTTCACTGTGCAGAAGCTTTGTAGTTTGATCAGGTTCCAGTAATGTATTTTTGATGCTGCTTCAGTTGCCTGCAGAGTCCTCCTCATAAAATATTCACCCAGGCCGATTCCTTAGGGATGTTCATTTTTTTGTCTTTCTTGGTACTATCATATATTTCTTTCATGTGGTTTAGAATTTTTATTTGTAGGCTCTTATTTCTTTTTTTCTCCCTGTCCTTGCCTGTTGTAGTGATTTTATGATTATTTCCACGTGGCTTATTAAGCCCCTGTCCAGAATGAGTTATTATACTGAAATTTTGGGTGTTAATCCATAATGAGGAAATTGCAAGTCCAGCCCCAGAGCTTAGTTCTAGCATGGCAGAGTTTAGTTTCTGATGTGGTATCTATATCCATCAACTAGCCTGAGATCTACAATTTCAGATAAAGCTCTCAGCCCAGGCAACAGTCACTTAAAAAAATAAATTAACTTCTCTTTATAACAGAAGACTCCATCTAAGCTTCTGACTTTGAGTTCTCTACCTGTCTTAGGTCCTGCTTCTTCTGTGAAAAAAGTATATCCCTGGTTTCCCTACTAGAGTTGAACTACTGCCATTTTTTGCTTTCCTTATCTTGTACAGTCAAAAACCCAATGATATCAGCATTGTTTACTATCTTACATTTATGCTCCAATTTTGGTCCGTGGACATTTTTATCTTGCTTTTGAACTTGACTCTGCCATTGGCTTTATTATTTAAAACAGGATGTTCCAAAAGTCTCTATACATAGGAAAAATATAACTACAGATACTTTGGAGCATGTTTGCCATGAATGGGAGAGAGGACTTCGTGTGTGTAGAAAGAGGTGACCAACAGGTAGAGAATATTTTGTAAATAAAGGTACAATTTCCAATTTTCTCTGTATTTTATTTGTGATGACTGTTTTTTTTTGGAAAGGAGAGGATTAATGGATGGCGTAGAAGTCCTTTGAGTGTTTGCTTTATACTTTTATAACTTATACTATTCTGCATTGGATTCTAACTACCCATATTTTTGTCCTTATTTTCTTTCTTCCCTTCAATTTTAAAATATTTGAAAGTATAGATTCTTATACAGATCTTTTTATTTTCATTTGGTCCTAGGCAATGCCTTACACATAGCCAACCACTATCTGTTCCATTAAACTAAACAGTGATTGGAAAGTGCACATTAGTTCACTATAAGAAACACATTCCTGGCAATTAGAATTGTCCATAATATATACAAGATGGAGAATTCTTTTTTTTTTTTTTTTTTTTTTTAACCTAGAAATAATCACATGGAACCTAGAAGACCTCTTGGGGGGGGGGGGGGGTGTGTGTAAAAATCTGTAGGGGTTTTCAAACATTTTTTTGTTATAGAATTATTTTTCTTCCAAAGAAATCTTATATAGAATACTAATAAGTCAAACAGCTGAATGCAGAGCTTTCTGGATAAAATTGGATTGGGTACCTACAAACCTGACTGCTTGGCCTTTATCACCAGACATGGTCAAGGTAACTATGCAAAAAGTACTTTGAAAAATTATTTTTTAAACTACAGTCCTATAAGAATGAGAGGTTTATTTGAGCATGGTGGCTGAGATGGGAGGATTGCTTCAGTCCAGGAGTGAAGGCCAGCCCTGGCAACACAGCAAGATCCCACCTCTAAAAAAATAAAGACTAGAGACATTTGTCTAAATTACTTCCAGTATTTATAACAATTCAAGGTATACAATTCCTCGCAAGATTTTAATGGAAGAAAGAAAAATTAAAAAGTTATAAATTACACATTGTGAAATACAGCAATACATTCCTTAAAACATTTCTTTGGGGGGGGGGTAGAAGGTGTTTTCTGTAATGCTTGGGAAAAGGAAGCTGGTATGTTATAGGATATGGATGTTACAGAGCTCTGAAGCATATTTGCTCAGTGAAGATTCAAAGGAAAAGGAACCTAAATAACGCCTCTTTACCCTTCTCTCCGCGATGACCATATTTCACTCAAAACTCTAAACTGAATTGGAAACCCAGACTAAATACTCTCCAACAGCCATATGTAGCTACTGCTCATAGCAAGATTACAAAGGAAAATATAGCCAAACCTCAAAGATAACCTCTTTAAATTTCACAATTTCCTCTGAAAAGGAAGAGAATGTCGAAAATGCAAAGAAAAACATATGAAGGACAAGATTCCTAGAACTATAATACAGTATAAAAGCTACTTAATTAAATAATGGCCCTCGATCATGGCTCTCAGCACAAAGGTCTGTGAGTTATCTCCCAGAGGGGAAAACCTAAGGGTTTATGTTGCTTGAGTTTCAACACATCTTGGTGTTAATCAGAAAATTTGATGCCGCTTATCATTTCTAGGCTCATGGAAACCAGGCTGAGCACAGGCAAGTATTTGCACGTTAGCAACCTGGGCATGGCAGCTTGTTTGGTTTCATTCCATGGGGCACTCGGCCAAGGGATGAACTGCAGTAGTAATTGCTTTCTCAATCACTCTCAAATCCCTACTTCACACTTCTATCTGGTTCACCAGAGGCCAGCATACCTCTTATGAAACTCAGAAACTAGGACTTGGGAAAATAGATTCTGTAGAGTATTGACTTAATAAATTCATATCCTCTTGACAGGCAGAGAAACTCAAAGGGCGTGTTTTCAGCAAGGATGCCTAGATTCCTAGCAGTTCATTCACTCCTAGCCTTGAAGAATTATAATGCTATAGTAAACTTGTTAGAATATCCTTTTTCTTAAAATAAAGTATATATTGTAAAAATCCTTGAGCCTTAAACATTTTGTATCTCAATTTTATTATTTGCTGCATGAAAGTTAGTTTAAGTCATTTCTATACCCTCCTGTGTTACAGGAAATAAGAATAGCTTCGGCATTTACACTCTTGCAGGACCACTCCATAGCTGTATGACCTAGATGAGGCATTTCATTTCTTTAAATGTTTCATTTTGCTTACCTGTAAAATTTGCTCACCCACTTGTCAAGGTGGTTGTAAGAATTATTAATAAATGAGTTAGAGAGAAAAAGTCATTAGGCACCATGCCTGGCACATGGCAGATAGCACACTATTTATATTCTAATTCTAATATTCCCTAAGTTTATGACATTGCCAGGATTATTCTGAAGCATATGACTAGTCTTTAGCTGTCGTTTTTAATAAGGAGATGGTGGCACAGAGAGGCTAAAGCTGTTTGCCCAAGGTCATGGTGGAAGCTGGTATCTGGGGCTCACACAGATCAGCTTTTCTCAACCTAATAAATTCCAAGCCCTTTGGAAATGATGGACTCATCCTTTGATCCTCTTCATCATTTGAAAGCTGAACTGAGGAAAGAGTTTTCTTTTCTCCAAACATCCACCAAGTCAGTATTGTACTATTAATAATAAGAGATACACCTAAAGGTCTAGCTGAACTTTCTCCTCAAAGTGTTTCAATATGGCAATGTTGAAGCAAACACAATCTAGGCTGGCCAAGTAGACTTCCTGGGCATATTAAGAGCCTTAGGAAAACAGATGCTTGACATCAGTCACCAATCCACAATAAAATCACATAGCTGCCATGAGAGGGACTGTGCTTCTCAGCCAGCGTCAGGCTAGTAAGTTGGAAGATGTGACCTTTCAGTACAGCAAAGCCAGCTCATGTCCCTCGAAGGGCATTTACAGCTACTGAGAACACTTGCCAGCAGTCTCCATGGGATGATGATGATCAAGTTAGGGGAAAATATGTATGCCAGAAGGGTGCCATCAAGCAGAAGCGAAGTCCCATCCATATATTCCCTTCTCTCTCTTCCCCAACAATTTGGAGTTCTTCATGTTATCTGGAGTTGTGCGGAGGAGTCAAATTATTCTTATCTAGGCAATTTAGCATTTATGAAAGAAAATGTTTAATGCTGAGGGGACACTGTGAGCGGCTGTTTCACTGGGCCCTGTCTCCTATAAGACTGTCATTTACTTAACCTTACCAAGGCAGCACAGAGGAAAGAACTAAAATTTATTATCTCCTGGGTATTTCCATGGTTGCATTGGTTCCTATAAAGGAATACCATCAAGTGGGCATTCCTAGTATTTCCACATTTATGATTGAGGAAACTGAGGCTACAAGAGGTGACAGAGTTTGCCCCAGACCACCAAGTTTGTACGTAATAGAGCTCCCCAGCCTGCATTCTTCCAACTGAGGAGTGTTCACACCAGACCCCTCCCCAGAGAGCGAGAGCTGAGGCAAGATGAGAAATTGAGAACACATTAAAGAGAAAGGAAAAGTAGAGAGAATTAGGAGGGGCTCGATAAAGATATGTCGGAAAAAGCATTAAAAAAGAAACGTATGCAGCAGTCAAGAGAAGGCTGAGGAAAGAGAAAAGCAGAAGGCCCATCTCCCTGGGAGTGGGGGCACCCAGTGAACTTGGCCAGCCGCTGGCAGCAAGCCCTGCCAGAGATCTACGGCCACCAGATCTACCCAGTGAAGGGATCTGTGAATCATTAAAAAAATGTTTATTTTTTTATGCCACAAATGATAAAACAGTTAGTCATAAAATGTGAAGGTTTTTTTTTTTTTCCCAAAGTAATTGCTGCAAATATTTTCAACCATTATTCTAAATGTTCTGTGTTTAACTAGTGAAAAAGAAATGATGTGTTTTGAACCAAAATCAACCTCCAGTTGTCCACATGGCATTCCGTATACTTGCATTTAGAGATTAATTTATTTGCAAGATACTCCAAGTTTATTTAGCAGGGATGCTATCATAGGTTGGATAGAGACTCTGCCCTCCGAGAAACAATAAAAGTCACTCATGGTTTCTCTCTTCTGAAACATTGTTTCCCTTTGTTATCTAATTTTAGCATAAATAATAATAATAATAATAATAAAAAAACTGTGGGCCAATAGAAAAAATTAGAATGTTTTTGAAAATGTGGTTCCTAAAGAACATTCTTTTGTTCCAGCAACAGCAATTGTGCTCCATGCCAAAAAAAGAGAAACACACACACAAACCACAAAGACCTATAACTGTTTTAGTCACCATTCTATAGTCATCTTAGCTTTGTGGTTAGACCCCTGATGCTGGATAGTGATTAGTCCCCTGGGATATGATTCTGAAAATATTCAGCAATTCCAACCAAGTATTTGTCTGGCCAAAGAACAGCCAAGTATCACAGTTGCCAGAGACCTAACTGTCCAGACTAAGAACGGGGTATTGTATAGGAAGTCTGTTTTTCTACAGTTCACCCAAAGGAAGGGGCATTTACACGGCTGCAGTTCTGCTAGAGATGAGGTCTAATGCTCTTGTTCCAGAATACTTGGAACTTGTCATTTGGCAAAATAATCAGAAGTTCCCCATAATGTCATAGAGTAAGGTTGATCTTTGGAATTTCAAAGTGAGTTAATTTTCACTTTTTAAAAATAGCGCAGTGCCACAGGGTGGGTGGGTTAAACAATACAGATGTATTTCTATAAAGTTCTAGCGGCTAGAAGTCCAAGGTGGAGGTGTCAGAGGACCGTCTCCTTGACAGTGGTGGCCCCCTCCCCCCTCCCGCCGTGTCCTCACAACTTCTCTCTGCATCCCCATCTCTTCTTTAAAGAACTGCAGTGGTATCAGATTAGGACCCATCCTAATGATCTTACTTTTAGCTGAATTACTTCTTTGAAGACCCTATCTCCAAACATAGTCTTGTTCTGAAGCACTTACTGGTGGTTCAGGTTTCAACATGTACAATTCCAACCATAGCAGGTACTGAGGGCGAGTAGAGCCAGCATTACTAAGTCAGCTACCCTGTTGGGTGCAGTTGAAATATTTCTGCATATAATTCTCAGAAAAACTCTATGAGGTGGTATTCTGTCCAGTGTTTCAAAACCAGATACAAATTCAGTGACTTTAAAATTATTTTCCCCCAACTTCATTTTCCTTTTCACATTTTATGTTTCAAATTATACTACAATACAGAATTATGTGTTCAATGCAAAAAAATTAAAACACTAACATAAAATTTATAGAATAAAAATGAAAGTCCCCCTAACTCCTTCAATCCCTTCTTGCTCTACATTAGGTAATCACTTGATCAGTTTGATGTGTGTCCTTCAAGACCTTATTATGGTGCCACATACCCAGACACAGGAATTTTTAAAAACTGACATCATACTGGGTACGGGGGCTCATCCCTGTAATCCTGGCACCCTGGAAGGCTGAGGTGGGTACACTGCTTGAGCTCAGGGGTTTAAGAACAATCTGAGCCTGTCTCTACTAAAAAGTAGAAAAACTAGCCTAGTGTTGTGGTGGGTCCCAGCTATTTTGGAGGTTGAGGCAAGAGGATTGCTCTAGCCCAAGAGTTTGAGGTTTGCTATGAGCTAAGACACCATGCCATTCTACCAAGGGCCACAGAGTGAGACATTGTCTCAAAAAATAAAATAAAATAAAATAAAATCTGAGATCATAATATAGGTATTACTCCATTTGACTCAAGAGACTGCGTGAATTCCAAGTGCATATGGACTCTGAAGGCAAGGAGAATCTGGTCTCAATTATGTTATATACATGTGCAAATGAAGCCTTAAAGACACATCCTACCAGACGTTAAAATCAGAGTAATCTCCTTCTCAGTGAAGATTACAGTATAAGGACAATTCCTGCTTTTCAGCTGGATGGGTCTAGGGATTGAAGATGGGTGAACTGGTGAAGGCATGTTTCTTTAGTCCGCTGCTGGAAGGAGTGAGTCCGCAGCAGGGAGAAATAGCCAGGACGCTGAGGATGTCCTTGGGAGCCCTCACTGATAGGTGGGGAACTTTGAACACTTATTAGGAAGAAACCAATGTTTTTTCACTCAGCATTTCTTTCCCACTTAAGAAACTTCCTACTTGAGGTCAAGAAGGTATTTCATCTGGGATCATCTGGGATCGGTTGACTCTGGGCGTGGGAGAAGAAAAATGCACTGAGGGGAAATAAGACCAACCCCGGATTCTGAGCAGCCTCTGGCAGCTCCTTGCCCTCAGTGAAAGGCTAGGAATGCCCCTTATGAAGTGACATTCAGATGTACATTCAGACTCTTCAGCACAAATGAATACCCCACTTTTCCCTCCACTTTCTAACACTGTTGTACCCTGGTGTTTAGAAAAAGTGCCTGACACATAGTAGGAAATAGTTAAATGGAATCCATTCCCATTTTTCAAAACACACTCTCTCATTGTAGCCTAGAAAAATCCCTCTCATTTTTCAAAGCTCAAACACCCCCTAATTTAGAATGACATTCATTCATTCATCATTATGTATTGAATGCCTACAATTTATTAGATGAGATGTTCCCAAACTCTGTTTACAGCACTGTTAATGTCTCGGTAATTTTTTTATGGTACCCTTAGGCCAAAGGAATACCCAACAGTTCCACTGATTCAGTGGTTAGGTCCTAGCAACTTAGTATTTGTTTTCTAATGACACATTATTCATTTGAAAAACAATACATATAATTTGAAAGAAAAATACTCTTTTATTTCATTCAAAAATAACATTTACTGGGTGTTGCCTGTGGCTCAAAAGAGTCGGGTGCCGGCCCCATATGCCAGAGATGGTGGGTTCAAGCCCAGCCCTGGCCAAAAACTGGAAAAAAAAAAAAAAAGAAAGAAAGAAAGATTTGGGCAGCGCTTGTAGCTCAGTGAGCAGGGCGCTGGCCCCATATACCGATGGTGGTGGGTTCAAAAATAACATTTACTTACTAATGGGATGTGTATACCTCTACAATTTCTCAAAGCTGGAAATTGGACTGGACAATGTCAGCCTTGTTTCCATTCCATGATAATTTTCTCCTAGATTTTATCTGTTATCAAAGCAAACTCAATTTTGCAAAGATGAGACATCATAGAAAGGAATACAGCATGGTCTAGTAGTTTGCGTGGTATTCAATAGCTGCCAAGTCTTGTGTTTTCCTTGAATATTTCAAATATTCTGAGGTCCTCTGAATTTCTGTGTTTCCTGGGTCACAGCCTCAGAAGTGTGGTGCCAGACACTTAGAGCTAGACCCTCGGTCCGCTCACAGTGGTAAAATGGCCAGACATTGCCCTTCCATGACTTCTTCATACTTTGTGCATGCTTCCACATGAACAGTGTGTACCACACTTGATTTAGTTACGTGTTTGTATATTTGTCTTTTTTACTAGACTCTGATTTCCCAAGGACAGCTACCCTGTCTTTTTGCTGACAGCAGAATCCCAATATCCCTGGTGCAGAATAGGGATATCTGAGTTTTCAATAAATGTTGGTTAAATAAATGATTGAACAAGATTAATAAGTGAACAGGGAAACAAACAAGTGGCCCTGACATCATGTCTTCTTCTTAGCTACTAGAATAAGAACTAGGTTATGAGAAAGTTAACCTTCTTGCCATGTAGAATGCCTCTTGACTAGAAATGGCGCAGTACGCAGACTCACTGAGCAGCTCCCACTGCTGTCACCACTGACACTGCATCGATAAGAGTATTCCCCCAGCCTGAATGTTGTCCCCGCAGTTTCTTTCAAATTTTGACCAGCAGAGACCTGTAGCGGAGTTATCATTTCTTCCTTGTGTTAATATTTGACCCTTGACACAAAGCAGTAAATGTTCCCTAACTTTGTGCTGCACAAAAGTCGTATGAGAAAAGTGGACATGTGGGGCAAATGGGAACTTACCACATACCTACCATTAATAACCACGGGGACAACTCTGTGAATGGTCTACATTTTAACAACCTCAGTGATGAGAATTACTGGCTAAGATAGATGGTCAGGTGCACAGCAAGGGCAGGAACTTTGCCCCTGCTCTCCATGTTGGCTCTCTCTGCTCACTCTGTTGGTGGCCATAAGCCTTTTCACTACAGTGTGCCTGGTCACCAAACTAACACAGGTATCTTCACTGATCTGCATTCGAGTTCAAATCTTATATATCCCAGATATGATACTTCTTGAAAATTATAGACCCTCACAACTAAAAGGTGCCCTTGAGGTCATTAAGTTCACATCTCTCATTGTTTGAGAGTAGAAATTGAGGCCCAAAGAAGCGATAAACTTGCCACGATCCTTCTGTTCTCTCTGGCCCTCATTGCTGCTGTCTCTGTCTCCCATTGGAATGCTGCACATTCCACCAGGATGTCCCATAGCAACAACTCTGCAGACCATAAAAGTGAGCTGAGTCAAACAGAGGATGAGGCAAAGTGGCAAAAGACAAGACATTCTATCTCTAGAACATCGCCCACATCTTCCTTTTGGTGCCACTCTACTCGAAGCAACCACAGGCTCTCACCTGATCTACACAGCGATCTCCTAACTGACATTTCTGCTTCCACCCTGGGCTTTGCCACTCATTCTCCAGATTGAGCCTCCAGCTAAATCTACCTTTCGAAATCGTAAGTGCAATTCTATTCTCCCTGCTTAAAATTGCAGCTTCTGTTTGTACTTAAAATATAATCTAAGTACTTTACAATGTCCTGCCTGACCCTGCTCCTGCCTACCTTTGGTTTTTATTATTTCTTGTCTTCCAACACTCTTCCCTGTGCCCACCAGATATGTTGCCTTTATTCTTTCTTTGAACACACCAAGCTTTGCACAGCCGTGGCAGTAGCTGCTCCATCTCCATTGCCTTTCCTTCAGCATTCATCCAGCTAGTCCCTTCTTATTATTCAAGCGGCCTTCCTCAAGTGGGCTTCCTGACTACCCACTCTGAAATAGCTCCCAATCACTGAATTCTCTGCACAGCACTGATCACTACCTGATTTTTTTCTTAAATTGATTTGCTTGCATGCTTATTTGTAATCCTCCATTAGAACAAAAGCTTCAGGGGAACTGGTCTTGGTCTTATTTACCAATGTACCCCAGGACTAATAATAATTCTTATGTTCAATACATATTTTTGTTTTAAGAACAGTAAAACTTTCTGCACTAGGGAACTAAAGAATTTAATGAAGAATGTAAGAGTGCTATACAGTACAAGCTACCACAAGCACTGGGAGCCTTATGTTGCTAATTGTAGCTGCTATCTCTTAAATATCAAGTCAAGTAAAACTTAAGGATGCTAAAAAGAGAAGAAGAAACAAACTTGCAGGTAATGCAACAGTACTCTAAACACTTGGTAAGTCAAGTTAAAATGCCTAATTAAGTTCAAGAGATTCAGATTTGAGGTTTAGTTTGAATACACATGAAGATGTGACCTGAGGAAACCGTTTTGAGGGCTTCCTGGCTTCACTCAGTTTTGTGATAAAATCTCTGAGACCTAAATGAACTGCTTGGTTGGTTTGCTAGTTCACACCTGTGGTTTCCCCCAATAGAACCCTTAGCTTTTCTTTCCAGAGAGAGGGGGCCTTGTTGCTTCCTTAGATTATGGGAAAAATTAGATGACCTATATCCCTAAGAACATAATTGGACCAGCTAGAAATAGTATATAAAACTACCATGGCCATAAGAACTGTGCAAATATGGTGGCAACTTGAACTTTCTTGTACTAATATGTTCCCTCTGTAGAGTGATTGGCAATTAATTCTTAGAAGTCTGTGAGTTAATTTTTCAGGAAACCAAGAAAACTTGGGAAACCAAGGAGGCATTTTTCTACTTCTCACTTTGCCTTGGGGAATAGGAGCCCCCCAAAATGTCATATGTAGCAATTCTATGAAAAATAGAAGAAACGGTTGCATCTTTGGAGGCTAAGGGGTTCAGAAGTGCCCCAGGAAGCTGTCGGGGGATTAGGAGTGACCCTGGAGGCTTACCAAAGACACGCTCAAGTTTTTCCAAATCAAATATCTTGGGAAAATATTTAAGTGAATTGTCCTGAACATCTTAGTTTGTAAAAATTGGAATGTGATCACGAAGATTCTTTCTTGTAAGATTTTTGTTTGTTTTTTTGGCAGTGTTGCTTCTGTCAGGACTGAAAGCCGGGGGGGGGGAGGGGGGGAAGCTTCAAATTATTTGAGGACTCTAGGATCTCATAAAAAAAAATCAGTGTCAGTTTGATTCTACAAGCTATAAAATTTTGGGTTGTGTAATGCTCTGGGTTTTAAGTAAGGTTAGGTCAGAGTCTCATGTCCACAGAAATGCTCATAAGGATAGTAAGAAAGTCACAAGCTATTTCTAAAGAGTCTCAAGGAAAAGGTAGGTAGATGTCTATTCATGTCTACTATGGAAAGACAGTGCTTTAAGTATTTGTCTATCTAGGGTAGTGTGGACCCTTCCTACAATTCTGAAAGCAGTAAAATAAGGACTGGAAGTCACAGGGTTTCTATGCATCATGCTGTGAAAATATATATTTAGGATATCACTGCACTAAAAAGGAAAGTAAAGAAAGCCAATGAGTTAAATTACTGTACATACTCAAGTATAAGCTGAGTTTTTTCGGCACAAAATTTGTGCCGAAAAACCCAAACTTGGCACAAATTTTGTGCCGGAAAAACTCGGCTTATACTTGAGTATATATGGTATATTTCCATCAAACAATCTTTTTATACCATTTCCAAAACAGAATCTGTCAATACCATTTTTTAAAAATGTATGTACTCTAGTTATATTTTTAATTAATGAACAATTGAGTGGGGTGTGGATGTGGGGAATAGGAGAGGTGGAAAAAGCTGTGATATAAGTTGTATAAACTAGGCATGATCTTCCATTGAACAATCACTTACTCCCAATGATTATGCCTTTTACTCCTTGGAGCCTTCTCAGTCAGGTATTTAAAAATATGTACTTTTCATGACTTTCGGCCTCTCTTATCTCACCTCTATCTGGCCCTGGGTCACCTCCCATGTCCCTTTGCACTGTGCCTGCTTCTGTTCTCTCAGTATTGCTGCTAAGTCTCAAAACCCTGCTGATCACCTCTGTAAGAACAAGCTAACTTGAGCAAAATATCCTTTGTTGCCCAATAACTTTTTTATTTTATTTTGTTAGCTTCTATCCAATTTCCCCAGTGGCTATTCTAGGCTTTCAAGCTCACTTTCCAAAGTCCAATTCATCTCCACTTTTAGAAGATGGCTTGGAAAACATCTTTACAGAGACAAGTGAATCTGCTCAACAGGGGCAGCTTCAACTTTCCTCTTCCTCAAAAATCTTTCTACATCTTTACTATTCCTCCATCTGTTTGCTCCTGTCTTCTAAAAATGAAGTATATATTGGGTCGGTGCCTGTAGCACAGTGGTTATGGCACCAGCCACATACACCGAGGTTGGTGGGTTCGAACCCGGCTCTGGCCAGCTAAACAACAATGACAACTGCAACAAAAAATAGCTGGGCGTTGTGTTGGGTGCCTGTAGTTCTAGCTACTTGGGAGGCTGGGGCAAGAGAATCACTTAGGTCCAGGAGTTGGAGGTTGCTGTGAGCTGTGATGTCATGGCACTCTACCAAGGGTGACATAGTGAGACTCTGTCTAAAAAAAAAGTGCAGTATATATCCTTTTTCTTTATCAGACTCTTCTTCTTCTTCTTTTATGCTGTGGCATCAAGTGCACCCTTACCTCTTTATGTCATCAAATCATCCTTTATCACATCAATTCTCAGGGGTCTCTCACTTCAAACAAACAACCCTTCTACAACTCCACAAGTGAACACAAATGAATAAGTGTCTTATTAAACACCTTCTATATAGTTTATACTTCATCTACTCCATTTCCTCATGAATACAAGTCTTTTCTTTCCTTTCTCTAGTATTGCTTTTTTGGCTCAGCGCCCATAGCTCAGTGGTTAGGGTGCCAGCCACCTACACCTAGGCTGGCGAGTTTGAATCCAGCCCAGGCCAGCTAAACAACAATGATAACCTCAATAAAACATAACTGGATGTTGTTATTATTGCTTTTTTTTTTTTTAACTTTTTTTCTTTTTTGAGGCATGGTCTTACCATTTTGCCTGGGCCGCTCTCAACTGTTGGGTTCAAGGTGTCTTCTTACCTCAGTCTCCTTAGGAGCTGGCGTTACAGGTGCTCCCCACCATGCCCAGCTGTTCTTAATACACTGTGGAAATTGTCTCCCATTGGCCTTTTGTCAGTCTTCATCCTCTTGGCAACACTTATCCTATTGAATACCTTCTTTTTTTTCTTTCTTTTCTTTTCTTTCTTTTTCTTTCTTTCTTTCTTTCTTTTTTTTTTTTTTTACAGTTTTTGGCTAGGGTTGGGTTTGAACCCACCACCTCCAGTATATGGGGCCAGTGCCCTACTCCTTTGAACACCTTCTAAGAATTCTCTCTTATCTCTTCTTCTATCACTCTTATGGTGCCTTTGGGTGTATCTGACTCTACATTCTCTATCTGAATGCACACATTCAACAAAGTCCCAAGATTACCTTTTCTCCTCATTCTATACTTTCTGCTTAATCAGCTTCTTCTAAATTGCCAAACTTAGGGTTTCTTGTTTTGTGTTTCTTTCTTTCTTTTTTTTTTTTTTTTTTCATTAAATCATAGCTGTGCACATCAATATGATCATGGGGCATCATACACTAGTTTCATAAACCGTTTGACACATTTTCATCACACCGATTCCTGGCATTTTTTTTAGTTGTTGTGCCAAGACATTTACATTCTACATTTACTACGTTTCACATATATCCTTGCAAGATGCACCGCAGGTGTGATCCCACCAGTCCCCCTCCCTCTACCCACCTCTCTCCTCCCTCCCCTCCCTCTCCCCCTTCCCCCCATTCTCAGGTCGCAACTGGGTTACAGCTTTCATGTGAAAGCCCTAAACTAGTTTCATAGTAGGGGTGAGTACATTGGGTACTTTTTCTTCCATTCTTGAGATACTTTA
>CAUYPK010016337.1:0-29287 GCA_963574355.1 Loris lydekkerianus | reverse complement strand
GGTAATTGGTGGAGCCACATCTATGGTGCATCTTAGAATAAATAAATAAATAGATAAATAAATAAATAAAAAATAAAGTACAATGTTGGTATTTTAATAGGGAGTCCATTGAATTTGTAGATTGCTTTTTCAAGTATAGATATTTAAACACTTTTATTTCTTCCTACCCATGAGCATGGTAGGTTCTTCGATTTGTTAATATCCTCTGCTATTTCTCTTCTTAGAGTTTCATAATTTTCTTTATAGTGGTCTTTAACCTCTTTTGTTAGCTACATTCCTATGTATCATTTTTTTTTTTTTTTTGCAGTGAGTTGTGCACTTTTAAAAAAAATATTTATTTATTTACTTATTTCTTCTTATTTATTAAATCATAGCTGCATACATTGATATGATCATGGCGTATCATACACTAGCTTCACAGACCATTTGACACATTTTCATCACAATAGTTAACATAGCCTCCCTGGCATTTTCCCAGTTACCGTGCCAAGACATTTACATTACACATTTACTAAGTTTCACATATACCCTTGTTCGAAGCCCCACAGGTGTAATTCCACCAGTGCCCTTCCCTCCACCCTTTTTCCCCCTCCCTTCTTTCCCTTTCCCCCTTTCCCCTATTCTTAGGTTGTAAATGGGTTATAGCTTTCATGTGAAAGCCCTAAATTAGATTCATAGTAGGGCTGAGTACATTGAGTACTTTTTCTTCCATTATTGAGATACTTTGCTAAGAAGAATATGTTCCAGCTCCATCCATGTAAACATGAAAGAGGTAAAGTCTCCATCTTTCTTTCAGGCTGCATAATATTCCATGCTCTACATATGCCACAATTTATTAATCCAGTCGTGTATCGATTGGCATCTGGGCTTTTTCCATGACTTAGCAATTATGAGTAGGGCTGCCATAAACATTCTGGTACAAATATCTTTGTTAAGAAGTGATTTTTGGTCCTCTGGGTATATGCCCAGCAGAGGAATTACCGGATTGAATGACAGATCTATTTTTAGATCTCTAAGTGTTCTCCATATATCTTTCCAAAAGGAATGTATTAATTTACATTCCCACCAGCAGTGTAAAAGTGTTCCCTTTTCTCCACATCCACACCAACATCTCTGGTCTTGGGATTTTGTGATGTTCAACCAGATTCTTGAATCCCATGGGCTCACGTTTTTTGCCATATTTGGGAAATTTTCAGCAATTATTTCTTCAAATACTTTTCCAGACACACTCTCTTCTCCTCTCTCCTTCTAGCTCTCTTCCAGGGACAGAAATATTAGATTTTTTTGTTATAGTCCCAAAGGTCTCTGAGGTTCTGTTTATCTTTTTAAAAATTCTATTTTTTCTCTGTTGTTCAGATTGAGCAATTTCTATTGCTTTACCTTCAAATTCACTGATTCTTTCCTTTGTCCTCTCTATTCTGCTGTTGTGCCCAGCCTTTGCAATTTCTGTCTTGGGGTTTGTCCTGTATTTTTCTGTTTTACAATTTCTATTTAATTATTCCTTTTCTTCTTCTTCTTCTTTTTTTTTGAGACAGAGTCTTACTCTGTCATCCCTTGATGGAGTGCCATGGCGTTATGGCTCACAGCAACCTCAAACTCTTGGGCTCAAGCAATTCTCCTGCCTTAGCCTCCCGTAGCTGGAATTACAGGTGCCTGTACCAAACCCTGCTAGTTTTTCTATTTTTAGTAGACACAGGACCTTGGTCAGACTGGTCTCGAACTCTTGAGCTCATGCAATCCACTAACCTCAGCCTCCCAGAGTGCTGGGATTACAGATATGAGCCACCACACCTGGCCTGAATGTTTTTTTTCTTTGTCTCTACTGTCCCTGTCCTGCTCAATTTGAATTTCATTCTCAGGAGTTTCTCCTCAGTGTGGAACTTTCTCCTATGCAAAAACATTTGGCTGGTTCATTCTGAGAGTACAAACTGCTGTAGCTCTTTCAGAATCTACTATAAATCCCTTGAGCTCACCCAGCTACTAGAACACATAAAAACTCTTTCCAACTGTTGCTCTCAACTGGCTTGCTGATTTCAAGTGAGTATCTTCTAGCCATGAGGGATCCTACTGGTCTTGCCATGCTCCCTTTGCTCCTGCACAGATGCTGATACTACACAAGTCTTAGAGCTATCGATGATTTAGCCTCACCTGATCAACAGTCATCTTCTCACCACATTTTGTTATGGATATTGCTCATGTGGTTTTTTTGGTTTGTTTTTTGTTTTATTTTTTAAACAAAGTCTCAAGCTGTTGCCCTGGGAAGAGTGATGTGGCGTCATAGCTCACAACAAACTCCAACTCTTGGACTCAAGCAATCCTCTTGCCTCAGTTTTTCTATTTTTAGTAGAGATGGGGGTCTCGCTTTTCCTCAGGCTGGTCTCGAACTAGTGAACTCAAGCTATCCACCCGCCTCTGTCTCCCAGAGTGCTAGGATTACAAGCATGAGTCATGCACCTGGCCTGCTCATGTGTTTTTGATTTTGCAGGCCAAGCTGTTCTGGCTATTTTAATGTCTACATTTGGGAGGTTCCAGAAAGTATGCTACTACTGCCATATTTCCAGAATCTCTTAAAAAACTGATGTTGGTTTTTAACAATCTTAATTAATAAAAAATTCCTAGAAAAAATTATAGACTATAAAATCAGCATGTTCATAAATTTCTTCTAAAAGTCACTCTCCATAGCTAATTACTCTGTGACAATATGTACTCTCCTTTAAAGTGAGCAGCATGGGATCAGCAAACAGAACTTGAGCCCTGGGAAGTACTAGACAATGGCATAATTTTCACTAGCAAACTATAAATTTGAACCATTTGACCTTTGGAATTATTAGTTAAATTAAAAGATAAAGGCTCAGTGGCCCGTAGCTCAGTGATTAGGTGCCAGCCACATACACCAGGGCTGGCAGGTTCGAACCTGGCCCAGGCCTGCTAAACAACAATGACAACTACAACAAAAAAATAGCCAGGCACTGTGGTGGGTGCTTGTAGTCCCAGCTACTTGGGAGGCTGAGGCAAAAGAATCACTTAAGCCCAAGAGTTGGAGGTTGCTGTGAGCTGTGACACCATGGCACTCTAGTGAGGGCAACAAAATCAAACTCTGTCTCAAAATAAATAAAAGATAAAGCAATCCCCTATTTATACAGAACCTACTATTTGTAACTAAAGCAAAATATCAGAGATAATATCTAGACAGATGAATTATTGTTTATCACAACAACAACTTGTATGTGGCTCTCAATTTTAAAAACTAAACATATGCTACAACCCTCTGAAAGATTACTACCAAAATATTAATGGGAATTTTCCTCAACTACTGAAATTATTGGTGATTTTTCTTTTTGCTTATTTGTATTTTAGAAATGATTTTCAAAATGAAAAATTAAGTTTCTTACAAAAATCTTGAAAACAACTTACGCTAGAACCATGTTGTAATCTGAGTGGTTGAACATATAACCTCCAACAACCCACATTATATTTCCATTGACCACAGCTTTATGAGATGCTCTGGGAAGTTTTAAGTTAGAATATTCCTCTCGAGTCCAAAATGACTGGTTAGCTGGCACTGGAATTGAACATCCAGGTCCTAATAAAACACAATAAATTAGCTTCAAAAAACTGCATTTTAAAAGCTATTATGTATTTCTACCTTTAATCATCTAAATGTAACAAATATTTAAAGAATAGTCTTTTCTGTAGCATCTAAATATCAAACATCCTTTTAATTAGAGCTTTTAAATTTACTCAAAGTATTGACCAAGTGTAATCCCTAAAAAAACTCAAAATCACATACTTTTTAATGATGACTTGACCATATCCAGGTTAGGTTTTCTTTTGTTATGAAATACTTGCTTCACCAGCTCTCAGGAGAAAGACTAAACAAATTATTAATTCAAACAAAAACTTCAGGGCTAAAATGTACAGTTATCCCTTGGTGTCCACAGGGGATTGGGTTCCAAGACCCCCACATATACTCAAGTGCCTAATATAAAATGATATAGTATTTGCATAAAACCTATGCGCATTTGCATAAAACCTATGCACATTTTCCCATATACTTTAAATTATCTAGAAAATACTTATAAGCCTAATAATGACGTAAATGCTATATAAATAGTTATTGCACTACATTGTTTTTTTATTTGTATTATTATTTCATTGTATTTTCCCCCAAATATTTTTGAGACACCATTGGTTAACTGTGGAACCTGCAGATGCACAACGCATAGACACAGAGGGCCAACTGTAATGATTAGATCTGGGAGTAATAATACAAACTATTCATCTTCTGGTAAACCAAGAAACTTGAACAGATTCAAGAGACAGACTCCATTCTTCGGAGGTCTGGAGTTTGTGCAACATGTGTACAATGGTACTCAAATACTACAATTATTAACTCCTCAATGTTGGCCAATGCCCTGTTCCCCCAAATAAGAATTTAAACAAGCAAATTTCTTCCAAAATGGAAAGGTTCTAAAGAAGGGCAAAGTATATAAAGAAATCCACTAAATCAATAACAGCTACTATCACCTACCCCTTGAGTTCCCTAAAGCTTCTTTAATAATCCATTTCTATAGATAATACCATTAGCTGACTGTATTGAGATTTAATGTATAACTGACCCCAAATTTCTGTTAACTTACACAACACTTGGGAGGAAATGCCATTATTGTCAGCTCTTTTCCACCTCCTATATTGGTTCTCTGTTATGTCCTCTTGTGGCTAAGACCAAGTTCTTCAACTTTTATGAATGAATTGCAAAGAATATCCTACCCCTTCACAGTTTTAAAAAGACCACAACCATGTGTGAATTTGAAAGATTTATTAGAAGCTGTGAGGAAATGCCATTTCCTTCCACTTCTTACAAGATTTGTAAGAAGGAAGATTTGTAAAAGCTTAAATGTTACCTGATAGTTGATTAACATAAATTTCATAGATGCTAAGGATACAGTCAATCCTTCATTAAATTGGGAATATTCTGTAAAAATGGAAAGAAAACGAAAAGTGAAAGAAGCTCCTACCCTGCCATTCTGAGAAACAGGAGCATCCTCTGACATCACTTGAATTGCAAATGCCTCGATAAGGAAAACCACAGTTACTTGTACAGTAAGGAACATCACATGCTTCACCACTCCAGTTTTCAGTACATTCGCACTCAAGAGTGTTGCTGGTATTACTGATCTTGCATTCTCCTCGGCCGGAGCAATTATTCGGACACATGTCAAAACTATAAAAACAGTGTGGAAAATTAAGTTAACAGAAAGCAACAGTTCAATTAATTTAGGAGAACTTCTTCCAAACAAGGTTTAAGAATCTGTTCTCAATTCATTCACAAAAATAAGTACAATATATCACTCAGCCCAAATGGGGCCACTCCACATGGCACAGCTAGGATACAAATAATGAAACAAATCAACCCTGCTGACTTCTCATAAAAGGATAAGAATAAATAGCTCAAAAGTCAAAGAAATTATAAGGAGGGCGGAGATGTAGGTAATATTGTCCAGGCTTAGTTTCTCCAGGGTGACATGACCATCCTATTTTTCTTGGTAGCCCACTAATTATAAGCATTATAAAACTGCCAAATTCATGCTTGCAACTTTGGGCAAGAAAAGAATAAAACTAACTGCCAACAATATAGTACCACCCTTGTGGTATTTATCCTGCTGTACAGGCTCTGAAAATTTGTAGAATTTAAGATCATATCCCAGGTTGGTATATTTAAAATTTCGTAGTAACTATCTATTCATTTCAGACAGACAAAGAAGGGCCAGTTTAGCTTAAGAATTTAACTATGTGTCTCATATAACATAACTTAAGATAACTATAAGGTCACCACTTTGGAACAGTACAGTTCAGATTTTAAAAAGGGGTAATAAATGATCTATCAAGGTACTTTGAGAGATAGATTCCTTCTTCTACTGAGTATGTGGCAACTACTAATATTTGTTGAATTATACCTGGCAAAAAACCCCAATGTTTTTATTCATTAGCAGGTAAAATGTCCCTGTCTTTCAGGAGAAGCTCAACAGTAGTAATACCCAGGTGGAATCTGTGCACCCCCACTCAGTTGACAATTTACTTAATAATTTCCCATCAGTCTCCTCAATTACAAAATGAAGAGAAATACAGTACCCACGTCTCACTGAGTTTTTAGAACTTTTAATAAGAAAATCCATGCAAACTGCCTAGCACAATGCCTAGAACATTTTTATTGCTAAAACACAATACATGGTCAGTTCAATAAAATCACAAATACTAAACTCAAATATCTTACTTGTAAGTAATATTAAATCCAGTCAAATTATAAGCAGCATCGCTAAAAAAATGCAGCAGGGCATAACCTGATGTGGCAACCACCTCAGGGACAGTCTCGTTGCCATCTCTCTCAGGAACGATGAGGCCACTGAAACAAAAACACAATTCTTACAGAGGGAAGCACAGACACATCCAACTGTGGTAGACACAATTAAAAATTGGAGTTCATCCTTAAAATTTTAAAACCCACATCAAGGTAGAGGGGCAAATTCCTGTGATCAATACAGAGTGGTAGGCGGGTTCCAGACCTCATTAGTTCCGGACTCTCCGAGAAACAAATCTGAATCTTTAGTTAGGCTCCCTTTATTTTGGTTATATTTCTAATGAGATTTGAAATCAATAGCCCTATTCATTTTTTTTAACTTTTCAGAGTATTCCTTTGAAAAACTGAGTAAACCTCCACAATCACATAAAGCAATAAATTTTATGAGTTGACAAATACCAAATAATATACTACTGCACTACATGAAATATTTATACTAGATATAAAAATATTTATTTATATAAAAATATAAATAAAGAAGCTAAATAAACACCTAGAACCCCAACACCATTAGCATTCTGATGCATTTTCTTGGCTTCATTGTTATCATGTACATTTTATATTCTATTTTACAAATAATATACCATAAGCATTTCCTATACCATTAAAAGCCCTTTAGGTTCTCCCTAAGACCCCTCTCTGAGTCCAGCACATAACAGATCCTAAATAAGCATTTGCTGGGTGCCTAGATAAGGAAAAGAATTACTGTAAAGAAATTCTAATAAGGAAATTCCTAATTAGGAAAAGAATTACTGAGTCAAGGGATCTAAAACGATGGCTTTAAGACTCGTGATCCATAATACCAACTTGCTTTCTGGTAGAGAGATGCTGACTAGAAATCCTATCAATACAGGATAAAAGAGTCCATTCCACCTCACATGACAATAATAACCCTATTTTCGTTTTGCTAATTTAAAAAGTGATTCTTTTTAAACTGTGGTTTTTAATTCTTTTATCCTCCTACAGTTAATCTTTTTTCTTACGCTTACTTGCCATTTGCATTGCTTTGTATGTTCATGACTTTTGCCCCATTATGGATTTGCCACCACCATGTTCAGTAAAAGCCTAGGTCCCTTCCAGGCCCCCTGCAATTTGCTACACACACACACACACAACTCTACCCAATGAAAAAAACATCTCCCACTGCTCTTTTCCTTTCACTTAGTCAGCCCAGCCCCCATAGTTTCCTAGAGCACATGCCAAGGCCTATGACAATCTTTTTTTTTTTCTTTTTTTAAAGCACTCTGTCACCCTTGGTAGAGTGCTGTGGCATCACAGCTTACAGCAACCTCCAGCTCTTGGGCTTGGGCGATTCTCTTGCCTCAGCCTCCCAAGTAGCTGGGATACAGGCGCCTGCCACAACACCTGGCTATTTTTTTTATTGTTGCAGTTTGGCCGGGGCCAGGTTCGAACCCGCCACCCTCGGTATATGGGGCCAGCACCCTACTCCCTGAGCCACAAGCACCGCCCATCCTATGACAATCTTAGATGCTCATTTGCTATGACCTAGCAATTCTACTTCTTTGTAGAAGAAATACTTGCTCATGAATACAATAACAAATATATAAGAACTCAAACTGCAGCACTATTCAGATGGCAATAGGTTGAAAACCACCTAAATGCTCCTCCACCGGGAGCTGGCTGAATGAGCCACCACACATTACACAGGTCTACAGGACTAATAAAGGTAAGGAGCTTCTCAGCCATTCTGATTAGGGGGTGGGGCAACCTGCAAAACAAAGGACCCAGTGTTTGTGTACATTTACATGTACTTAGGGAAGTTCATATAAAAATGACTAGATGAGTACATAAGCAGGAGGGGATGGTATTTTTATTGAATTTTTACTATGAAGACAGAACTCTAGGACTCTGAAAACTCTGAGTGTACTCCACAGCTTATAAAACAGTTAACACAGTTTCTACTATTATATACTATGTATAAATATATACTATGTATTCCACTAACAAATGTTTACTAAGCACTTACTGAGGCACTTCACTGGGTACTAGGAATATGATAGTGAAAAAGACTATGTCCCTGCCCTCATAGAGTTCATGTTAGAGAAATAACAAAAAAACCCAGACATAACCCCACACACAGGTGTGTGTATATATAACACCAGGTGTGTGTATATGTAATAAAGCAGAGGAAAAGAAGAGAAGGGGGTACTTCAGAAAGGGCAGTTTAGGAAGGCCTCCTGGAAGAAGTGACATTTAATCAGAGACCTAAATGAAGGGTTCAGCCATCATCATGCTTTCACCAGTTATATATACCAGAATCCCTTCAAATGCAGAAGGCATAAGTACTGGCAAGAGCAGGGCCACCTAGAAACAGGAATATCCAAAGCAATCTGCCAGTAAGATACACTAGCACATTAGAGAACTGAGGGTCTCAGTCACATGTGAGAGGCCCTACACTCTCATTATTGCAGCATGAATTTCAGGAACAAGAAGACATGCGCTCCAATTGTCACTCCATATGCTTAGGCATGTCACTGTATCTCTAAGCTTTGATTTCCTCAAATGCACAATGAAAGAAATCCTGTCTACACTACAGTGATTTAATGAGAATCAAACTGCTACAGCAAGTGACACACTTAAACAACACCTCACACTAGCAGGTGCTCCGTAAGTGATGGTTGATGATTACATGTTGGGGACATTTAAGTGTGTAAAATGAATGACATTACTGACTACAACTACATCATACTACAGAAAGTGGGTCAGCTTCCCCACTGTCAGAGGGCCACAGGTGTTCACTTCTTTTCACTTCAAAAATTTAAAATTGTAACAGCTTCGGAGTGTGCTGGTTTCTCTCAATGTGAAAACAAAACAACTGGTTTAAGGCAAACATAAACTTCCTTAGAGTAAATGAATACAAACACAGGCTCGCCAGCATACAAAGATAATGGGGAAGTGATGGAAGAGGAAAAGGTGCTGCAGGTGCACTCTTTAGCTGTTACCCTGAACCACCTCCCACCTCCCTCTCTATTGCCCCCAGGCAGATCAACAAATTCAGGCACAAATTAGGCTGCAGCCAGTTGTTCAACTTGAGCAAATCAAGAACTGCCCACCGGCTTGGCGCCTGTGGCTCAAGCAGCTAAGGCGCCAGCCACATATGCCTGAGCTGGCAGGTTCGAATCCAGCCCCAGCCCGCCAAACAACAATGATGGCTGCAACCAAAAAATAGCTGGGTGTTGTGGCGGGCGCCTGTAGTCCCAGCTACTTGGGAGGCGAAGGCAGGAGAATCACTTGAGCCAAAGAGTTGGAGGTTGCTGTGAGCTGTGATATTACAGCACTCTACCCAGGGTGACAGTTTGAGGCTCTGTCTAAAAAAAAAAAAAAAAAAAACTGCCTACCTTTGGGTTGCTCATAATCTTACGTTTTAAACCCAGACCACTATTTGCAATCATTTTGAAAATCACTAAACTGTCGGGCATAGTGGCTCGTGCCTATAATCCGAGCACTCTGGGAGGCCAAGGAGGGTGAACTGCCTGAGCTCAGGAGTTCAAGACCAGCCAGAGCAGACCCCATCTCTAAAAAAACAGCTGGGCTATAGACTCAGCTACTTGTGAGGCTGAGGCAAAAGAATCACTGAATCCAAGAGTTTGAGATTGCTTATGAGCTGTGATGCTACGGCACTTGACTGAGGGTGACAAAGTGAGACTCTGTCTCAAAAAAAAAAAAAAAGAGGGCAGCACCTGTGGCTCAAAGGACTAGGGCGCTGGTGCCATATGCTGGAGGTGGTGGGTTCAAACCCAGCCCTGGCCAAAACTGCAAAAAAAAAAAAAAAAAGAAAAGAAAAGAAAAGAAAAGAAAAGAAAAGAAAAGAAAAGAAAAGAATTCACTAAATAATTTTCTCAATAGACCTGAAATTCAACATCATTGTCAAAGACAAATATGGGCTCTTGGGCTCTCTGAACATTCCTGGGTATCACCTAACTTTACCAACTGTACTGTGTAAGTTGACTTAGCAACCCTCAGTCTTACCTACCTTCTTATAAGACTATATAAGGACAAGGGCAGAGAGATGTGGAAAGTAAAGCAGATTCCTAAAGTCAGGGCCAAATAACAGCACCAGGCTGGGTCTACACTTAGGACTAGTGTGAAGGAGGGTCTAAGAACAGGAGAGAGGCATCAGCCTGCAAGTAGCTTCTCCAAGTGTGCCTTGGTCTGACCCTGTTCTCAAAGGGATGCTGGACAGGCTGACCCCAGCTTTCACAAGAATTCCTATGATCACAGTCTAACAACTGCCTCATCATATATGACTTCCTTTAAAAAAAAAATAAATAAATGCTCTAAAAGGAATAATGTCCTTTTGAAGTCTTCTCAGGAGGAAAATCACTCCTCCTACTCCATCACCAATATCACCTCTGCATTCCCTACCAACTGATTCTGGGAGAGTGCCTGCTCCACAAAGGTGCTCCGTAAGTGTATCTGTTGAATTCACAGCAAAATCCTAATGTTGTAGAGCTGGAAGAGTCTTAAAAGAAAAATTAATCCAGTGGTTCTCACACCTGTCTAGTAATGGAACTGTGTATGTTAAACAAATTTTATTCAGAACTTCAATATACAAGAGAAAAATGTGATCCACCAGTTCAGAATCAAACTAAACTTCATAGCTTGCAGCACACCCGGAGAGGACCACAGATTGAACTAACACAGTACATGACCTTCATTTTCTGTTTTAGAGGTCTAGAGGCTTAAATGACCTATTCAAATTAACACAGAGACTAGGGCAGAATGCAGATTAAAAGTCCATGTTTTCTGAATCGTATTTGATTCCTCTTTCCTTGATTGTTACCAGCCCTTGCTGAGCTATCCCTGCCATCAGGCTCTCTCACTCTGAACCCTCAGCACATCACCACTGTGTTGATGCCTCTGTTCAAAATTCTCCTGGCCCAACAGCACTCCTTAGCAGTGCCTGTATGGGCCAGCAGTTTACAAATTGTTCTGCACATCAGTGTTTTAGGAGTTTTGTATGGTAAATTTCCATTTGTACATATCTTCTCATCATAATTTTAAAAAATTCACAAACATGCCATAAATATTAATATAATCAATGCATTAATTTACACTGTCGGTTAACCAATTTTTCAAGAGAAACTTAAATGTTCCTAAAATAGCCAGGCATTGTGGCAGGTGCCTGTGGTCCCAGCCACTCAGGAGGCTGAGGCAAGAAAATCGCTTAAGCCCAAGAGCTGGAGGTTGCTGTGAGCTGTGATACCACAGTGCTCTACTGAGGGCAACAAAGTAAGACTCTGTCTCTGAAAAAAAAAAGAAAAGAGAAGAAAAGAAAGAAAGAAACTTAAGTGTTCCCCTATCTATACACACATTTTGGCTTCTCTCAAAAGTTGCTGATTGGAACAGCTTCTGCTTGTTTTGCTGTTGCTGTTGATGTGGAATTTACATGTCTGCTCAACAAACACACAGTTCAAATGAATGACAGGGTTATGTGTAACCTGTTTGGCTCATGTTCCTACACCAGATTCTGACAAGCTGATTCAAAATGTCTGGCACATTACAGGGGCTCTATGAATTCTGATTAACAAACACAATAACAGGAGAGTCCTCAGCAAGTACTATCATGATAATGACATAATTGGATAGTTTTCATACTAGTATTAAATTTTAGGGTGCCTCTTGCTAAAATACAAGTTATGATTCAAATGCTAGCATAAAAATATTCATCCCAACACTTAGCTAATGCCATTTTTTTCTTTTGAGACAGAGTCTCACTCTGTTGTCTGGGCTAGAGTGTCATGCCATCAGTCTAACAGCATGCTACCTTGAAATCCTGGGTTCAAGTAAACCCCTGCCTCAGCTTCCTGAGGAGCTGGGACTACAGGTGTCTGCCAAAATACCAGGCTAACTTTTCTATTTTTAGTAGAGATGGGGTCTCACTCTTGCTTAAGCTAGTCTCAAATTCCTAAGGTCAATCTAGCCTCCTGGAGTGCTAGAAGTATAGCTGGGAACCCAGCCCCAATGCCATTTTGCTCTTTGCCCATGTAAGTAAGTAAACCTTTAAAATCCAGAAAACCACCCTTGTTTTCAGTTCAAAGATGGGTCAGAGAGATTTCTAAGCCAAAGGGGATGCAGAAATACAAAAGCACCTCTCACAGTCCCTTGCTTCCGGGTCCCGTGGCTCCTTATGTGCTGCTTACTCTCTGTTTCCTCCCCTCACCCACATGGGACATCAGCCAGACTAGCCCCACATGAGGAACACAAAAATATTTGTTGAACTGATTTGTTTTTAAAGTCAAAGAAATAAAATGTCTGAGGAAAATAAATCTAGGAAGTCAGCTACAGATGAAAACTGACAACTATGGTTCTTAAGGGGATGTGTATTTTAGAAAAACATATAGTCAAGCAGCGCACAGTGACATTTCAGTCAGCAATGGACTGCACATATGACGGTGGTTCCCTAAGACTATATACTTCTGTGCTTTACTGTGCCTCTTCTATGTTTAGATATACAAATACTTACCGCTCTGTTACAACTGCCTACAGTATTCCATACAGTAACATGCTGTACAGGTTGGCAGCCTAGAAGCAATAATCAATATAATACAGCCTAGATGTGTAGTAGGCTTAGCAAATCTAGGATTGTGTATGTACACTCTATGATGTTTGCACAATGATGAAATTGCCCAATGATGAGTTTTTCACAATGTATTTCCATCATAAGTGATTAATGACTATATTTTAATTCTTCTATCAAATAAAGGGAAAATAATAGAGACAAGTATGAATTTCCATGTGATCAAAAACATAATAAACAACACAGCTACTTGCTGTTAATAAAAACTAAAATACAAAACAATCCAGAACTCGGAACACCCTATATGCATATTTGGTGTTAAACAGTTCTTGTTTAACTAGTAAAATAGAATGTACTTATTGAAAAAAAAGAATCACAGGCCAAGGGCAGTCCCTGAGGGGCAGGTAGGGCCCAGCCGGAGCACTGTGTGGCTGCGGCCAAGAAGCTGCAGCCAGCCGGCTAGGTCCCGGGCGGCTCTAGCCCAGAGCAGCCCACGGAGGGCTGGGCCCGGGCTTTGGCTCCAGTTCGCTGGCTGGTGGGCAGCCGCTCACCATGCCTGGCAAGCACCAGCACTTTCAGGAACCAGAGGTCAGCTGCTGCGGGAAGTACTTCCTGTATGGCTTCAACATTGTCTTCTGGGTGCTGGGACCCCTGTTCCTGGCAATTGGCCTCTGGGCCTGGGGTGAGAAGGGTGTTCTCTCCAACATCTCAGCACTGACGGATCTGGGAGGCCTTGACCCTGTGTGGCTGTTTGTGGTAGTTGGAGGTGTCAGGTCAGTGCTGGGCTTTGCTGGCTGCATCGGGGCCCTCCAGGAGAATACCTTCCTGCTCAAGTTTTTTTCTGTGTTCCTTGGCCTCATCTTCTTCCTGAAGCTGGCAATAGGGATCCTGGCCTTTGTCTTCAAGGACTGGATTCGTGACCAGCTCAACCTGTTCATCAACAACATCAAGGCCTACCATGATGACATTGACCTCCAGAACCTCACTGACTTTGCTCAGGAATATTGGTCTTATCGCGGAGCCCGAGGGCCCAACAACTGGAACCTCAATATCTACTTCAACTACACTGACCTGAACCCATCCAGGAGCGCTGCAGGGTACCCTTCACCTGCTACATCAGGGACCCTGCAGAAGATGTCCTCAATACCCAGTGTGGATATGATGTCCGGCTCAAACTGGAGCTGGAGCAGCAGGGCTTCATCCACACCAAACTGGCATGGGCCAGTTTGAAAGATGGCTGCAGGACAACCTGATCATTGTGGCCGGGGTCTTTCTCAGCATTGCCCTCCTCCAGATCTTTGGCATCTGTCTGGCCCAGAACCTCGTGAGTGACATCAAGGCAGTGAAGGCCAACTGGTGAGGCTGCCCAGCCATAGCCACAGGCCTGGCCTGCACAGGCCTCTGGTGGGGCTCCCCAGCCCCTCCTGCTGTGCTCCTGATGGACAGGCAAGGCTGCAGGAGGCATTTCTGCTTGAATCAGAGTCCCAAGTAGGGACCGCTCTGCTCTTGCGCTGCCCACCGTCAGAGAAGCCACTGTGGCTCTGTCTAGGCTGCTTGTCCTAGAGCTGTGTGCACACTTTCGTGTGTGTGCGTACACACATGTGTACACACCTCATGCATGGGACCACCCCTCTTGTTAGTGTTGGGGTAGTGGACTTGTCAGGGAATTAGGAAGGGTGCAGCTTAGAGGGTACAGACAGGGTAGAGTGAGAGGTGCTGGTGTGGGGGGTCTGTCAGTGTCCTGCATCCCCCCACCCAACTCTAGGACACACTGCCCTGAGCATGACCGTGTGGGGACTGCTGTTTCTCGGGCTGCTGCCTCACGAGGCTGCATAGATCTCTTTTCCTAACTGTGAACTCGAGCCTGCCAGAAGCTCACTTTAGCCTCAGTATCCCAGACTCTGAAATGGGTCCCAGAATTTTCTTGGTCTTGCTTTCCTCTCAGGAGGAAATCTGATGATGGCTAGAAACTACTCAAATAAACAAAATGTTGAAAACCAAAAAAAAAAAAAAAAAGAAAGAAAGAAAGAAAAGAAAAAGAAACACAAGGTCAAAGTGAGAGGACTACTTGAGCCTAAGAATTCAAGATTGACCTGGGAAATACAGCAAGACCCCCTACCCAACCAAAAATAATTTAGCCAGACATGGTGGTCCACACCTGTGGTCCTAGCTACTCAGGAGGCTGAGGGAAAAAAAGGCTCATTTAAGCCCAAGAGTTCAAGGTTATAGTAAGCTACACTCAGGCCACTGTAGCCTAGCCTGGGCAATAGACCAAGATCCTGTCTCAAAGGAAAAAATAAATAAATAAATGACTCACAATATGTAACAGGTATGCGCCTCATTCTCTGCAGGTAACCATTGCTCCTTTCTTCCAGGAAGTTTCCCTCACCCATATATATATATATATATATACAAACACAATTATATTTGAATTCAACAAATAACTCTTAAAGACCTATGCAATAAGGGACACAGAAACAAGATGGATACGATTCCTAATTTAAATTTTTCAAAGAAATATCATTCAATATAATACTCACAAAATGTGAAAATGTAAACTTCACCACCATCACAAGGAACAGGTAAACTTAATGGCACTATCCCAATTTTACCAATGAGGAAACTGAAAGGAAAGGTCAACTTTCCTTTTCTTTAACACACCCAGAAACTTACCCCGTAGATACAGAAACCCAGCCTGGACTAGCACACAAGTACTCTTTCCACAAAATAAATGTGTTAACTGATGATAAAGGTGAATCCAGTAAGAATGTAATTGAGGATATACGTTTAAATTTAGAAATCAAATAATGATGAACTAGTACTTATATGACTGAGCTTACCTAAAGGCAGCAACTAGTGGTGCATAAATTGAGTCCCCATCATAAACATATAAATGGTCCCAACTACATTCTGTAGCAAAATGATTGAAACGAAGTCTCATTATTCTATTTGGCCTGAAAAGAACAAAGAAAGTAATTTTTAATAAAATAATTATCATAACTAGCAAAAAACATTTGAGAATATAAAAAGAGATTTAAAAAAATTTACAGGGAGAGAAGAAATTAATAATATTTAAACAGTATTCTTGATTTGTCAAAGATTTATTTAGCAGTTTATTCCTTGATTTGTCAAGGAATAGCACTCTTCTATGTGTAAGAGACCATTAAAACATGCAAATGGAAATAAAACAGATGTGGTCCGTGACTCTTTGGGCCTTACAGTCCATCCAGAGGCCATTAATTAACAGTCTCTTACCCAATCCATTAGCCCTTCCATTTTTGCACTTCCCTTATTCAACTTAAGGAACCTACATTATTTCACAAACATACTTTCCTAGTTTCTAAACTTGCCTGCCCCTCTGCATTCTAAGGGCACTAGCTGGCAAAAGCCTTGGTCTATAGGAAACCAGTTATCTGCTTTGACTAGGATTGAATCCAGAAATAACAAAAAACTACACTGTACTGGAGAAAGCCACACCACTGGGCAGACCAGTTCCAGCACTGGTCTCTGCTCACCAACTACGAATGGGACTTTGATTCTGCCCACAGTCCTCCACTAACTCTCTTCCTCACCACAACTGCTACTACCTGTCAATAACGGTTTCAAACCATCCAGTCCCACCTCCCTGCTTATGCTCACACCTAGAAAAATTCCCTGAAATTCCCATTTTTCAAAAAAGATAAAGCTACCTACTCTCCTTCCATCTCTCAAATATTTAACATTGCCTTCTCATCTGGAACTTTCCTACCCATATTTAAATCTACTTAAGTATCCCATACTTTATAAAACAATAAAACAAAAAAGCCTCAAATCCCAACTTTCTCTATCAAAGACCTGCCCTTTCCCTTTCCCCTTTTAATACAGTGAAACTCACAGAAGACTTTGCTTTTCCCCATTGCCCCATATCCTACTTACCCCTTCAACTCTTTAGCCCAAACACTCTATTCAAAAAGCTCTAAGAATTATCAACACCATTCGTACCTGGCTGATGCCTAACTCCAATCCACTGCTCCAGCATAGACCTTTCCTCTGCTCCACACTGATTTATCTCTAAGTTAACCACTAAATAAATACATAAACATATTAACTCAGATGGTGATGAGTATTGTGAAGACCTGAAAGGAATGCGATATGGTAAGAAAACTGTCAAAGATGAGAGGTGGGCAAGAGGCAAAAGCAAAAGGAGACCAATTTCAAGGATAATAGAGGAGCCCAGAAAGGAGAGGATGGTGGTTCTTACAGAAATAGAGGTTGTGGTAAAAAGGAGTCCGTAGATGCATTTGGGAAATAATATAAAGGAAAAACTGGCAGAATTTACTGACAGGCTAAATGTAGGGAATAAAGAAAAAGAGAAAAAGATTTTGCTTAGTCTTTTGCTTAGGCTGAGGAGGAGCAACTGCAGGAAGTACATTCAGAAGCAACAGTGGAAAGGACGTCAGATGGAGTGAGTGGGCAGGGAGGGCACGGGTGGGACTCCTTAAACTAGAAGCAGTTCTCAGAACGCAAGAGGCCCGGGGACCCTTTCAGTGGGGGTCCAAGAGGTCAAAACTATATTTACAGTAATATTAAGACATCAAATCAAATATATTCTTGCTGCTGGCATTTACCAATAGTGCAGGAGTGATGGTGGGTGAAACTGCTGACGTCTTAGAACAAACCAAGGCAGTAACAGCAAGCAGTACTAGTGACCACCGTTACTCTTCACTAACACCCACTCCCAAAATGTAGGAAAAAATGCCAGTTTAATTAAGGATATCTTTATTAAGCAGTAAAAACTGTTGTTTATTAAATCCTGATCCATGAATAAACATCTTTTTAATATTCTGTGTGACAAGATGGAAAGTAAGCATAAAGCACTTCTGTTTCCTAAAAAAGTACAATTCTCTCAAGGAAAACAACTTCTGAAAACGTTTTAAGTTATGAGCTAAGCTAGGCACCCTTTTTCTCCAAATAGCATTTACCAAGTTACTTGAAAGAACAACTGAGAAACTGTGCTTATTCAGAGTTGGATATATGGCAGACATTTTACTGGAAACAACTAAAGCAAGCCTGTCACTTCAAAGAAAACAACTGATATTATTTGCTGCCAAAGATAAAATACCAACCATTTTCAAGTAGTAAGTAGAGTTTTAGAAAATTTATATCTGCTACCCAGGCACAACTTCCCAATACTTAGAACTTTTTAATGAGACTGATAACTGATATTAACCAATGTGATTTTTAAATTTTATATAATGAAATACATTAACCTGTGGAAGATCTGAATAATTCAGTGAACCAATATTTTCCAAATTACCTACATAACATGTTACAAAGTCATGGATGGGTAAACAGTCCGTTCAAAGAAAACCAATGGATTCAACACTGCAATTTACTTGTCAGGTTTTGGTATAAAATCAAAGACGACTATGTACTAAGTACTATACTATTAAAATCTCCTCCCTTCTTCTACTTACTTCGAGTTATAACTAATTCTTCACTGACATACTTCAACCACAATAACCACAACAAAATGAATGCAGAAGGATGGTAATCCAGGGGCCCATTAAGCCAGACTTTGAAGAGATTTCCACGAATGTAAAACAATGCCACTCTTCTCCCCCCAAATTTTTTAATACAGGATTTTCTTTCATAAAAATATCATTTGTGCTAATGCAGAAGGTTTATAACTGTTGTTTTTAACGAATTAATAAATATTTCTTGGTTTTAATTTCTAATATGGTAAACACAAACAGGTACAACCCACATAAACAAAAGTTCTTTGAAATTCTCAAAGTTTAATGCAGGAAGAACCAGAACTGCGCCGAGACGTGGTAGCTGCATATTCCTCCCGGAGACCTGGAAGTATAAGCTGTTTCACTGCTGGAGGTCGTACTGGGGTTGAGGATGGAGAACTGAAGCCACTGCTGTACGGGCTACTGGCATTTGGACTGTAAGGACTTGTGTAACTCACAGAGTTGAACGGACTATTATATAAATTCTGCCTTTTGAGAGCTACATTAATGAGAAGTGGAAAATCAGTTTAATAACTGAGAAAAAGTTAATATTTCAAAAGTCTTCTCATTAGAAAATTCATTATAATTATTTCAATTTAAATTAAAAAAATTCTTACAGTGGTAACATTGTATTAATAATCCCCCAAAATGTTTTCATTATTTTAAATTGTACACGTAAATAAAACAGAAGCTGCACCAAACAACAAAAATCATGCAGGAAGAGTATCTCCTAAACATCTGTCTCTTAGCCGCTTAATTTACTTTCATCTTCTTGGAACATTTACTCTTTAATAACTGGTGTGTTAATCTTGACTGACCTTAAAAATAAATCAAATATAAAAGTAAAAAAAAAAAAAAAAAAAAAAAAAAAAAATAAATTCTCAATTTTTAAGAGTGTAAAAAAATCGTGGGACCAAAAATTTTGAGAAATACTGCTTTAAAGGCCTGCCATGAAGGGAGAGAGAAAAAGGCAATAGTTGGAGAGGTACAATTGGTCCAAAGAATGGTCATTTAGGTAGTAAACAGTTAATTCCAATTTTCCTAAGCCACCATAAAAATAGGTACTTAGAAAAATGACACAGCATTGTAATTTTCTAATGCTTTAAACAACCCATTTAAAATATATGGCTTTTAAACTATTAAAGTTGAAAACAGCCAGGCACAATGGCTCAAGGCTATAATCCTAGCACTCTGAGAAGCGGAGGCAGGTAGATTGCTGAGCTCACAAGTTCGAGACCAGACTCAGTAAGAGCTATACTCCATTTCTGAAAATAGCCGGGCATTGTGGTGGATAGTTATAGTCCCAGTTACTTGAGAGGCTGAGGCAAGAGGATCACTTGAGCCCAGGAGTTTGAAGTTGCTGTGAGATATGATACCACAGCTCTTTACCAAGGGCAACAAAGTGAGACAATGTCTCAAAAGAATAAATAAATAAATAAAAAATAAAGTTGAAAATATACAAATTTCTGGTGTATACGATTCTTTTGCAGCATTAAATAAACAGACAACTTTTTAAAATTAACAATGAAGATTAAGAAAAATAAGAAAATCAAATTCCCTTGTTAAATGAAAAGTTATCCAAAATGTTTAAGTAATTTATGCTATAGACTGTTAATTTCACTTATGGAAAAAGTTATACTACACTGGGCTATATCCTAAAAAGAAAAAGAAAAAACAAACTTAAGCCAGCCATACTACTTACTGTCCTTCAATGAGCCACGTGCATTTCGTTTTATATTTATAATTTCCAGGTCCATCTGTTACAAACCCAGAAGATCCAGTTAGTCTGTAATATAAATTGAAAAGAAAACTTTAAGTCTGTCACATTAATTTCATATATCTTAATATATTCATTTCATAATAAAATATTTATAATTCTCAATATAATACAAATCAAGCACACTATAACCAGTAGAAAATGATGGGATAGTTATTATATAATCACACTGCACAAATGTGGATAAAACAAATACTTACCACACACATTAAAAAAGGACAGAAAAACAACAAAAGAATGAACACCATACCTAAATCTTTCTAGCTGAGAAAGGAATGTTATACTTTATAATGAAAATGGCCACCAGAACTATTTATAAATATGAGTTTGCTTTTTAAAAAATAAGATCACAGTTATAGTTACAAGAAAAGTGCAGTTCAGACAATATTTTATGCTTTTTTAAATGCTACTTGATGTTGCTTTTATCTTCCAACTGTTTCTTGCTAATAACAGAAATATGATTAGTGTATCTTGTATCCTACAATCTTGTTACATTTGATTAATAATTCCACCAGATGCTTTTTACAGATTATTTTCTTTCTACAAATCACATCATCTGCAAAGAGTTTTACTTTCTTTTGAAAATCTGGGTGCATCTGCTAGGACTTCTATTCAAAGTTGAATGGAAGTCATGAGTGGGCAATTTTGCCTTGTTCCCAAGGTTAAAGGAAAAGAGTTCAAATTTTCACCATTAAGTATCATGTTAGCTGTCGGTTTTGGTAAATGTTTCTTATCAGACTGAAGATGTTCCTTCTATCCCTAATTTGCTAAATATTTTTATCATAAATGCTTGATACATTTTGTTAGATGTTTTTTTCCCTCAGCCTTCCCAGTAGCTGGGACTACAGACAACAGCCACAATGCCCAGCTACTTTTAGTAGAGACAGGGTCTCACTCTTGCTCAAGCTAGTCATTTTTTTTTTTTTTTTTTTTTTTACTTTTTAAAAAAACTTTATTCAAATTAATATGAGGGTATAAATATTTAGGTTACATTGTTCTCATTTCCAGGGTAAAGTTTCATTTGTAGAAGAGCCCCTCACCCAGGGGCATGTTATACACCTTCACAATGTGTACATCAGGTGAGATACCACCTCATGTTCTCCCTCCTTCTGCCATACGTCCTTGCCTCCCTTCCCGCTTTCCTCTACCCCTGAACTGGACTGTAATAGTGTTTTATTGTTCTTAGGAACAAGTAATTATTTATATATTGATTTCATATTTAGTATGGAATACACTGGATATCTATTTTTCCATTCTTGAGATACTTTGCTAAAGAAGAGTGTATTTCAACTCTATCCTGCTAAATGTAAAAAATGTAAAGTCTCCAGCTTTTTTAATGGCTGAATAATATTCCATGGTAGTTTGCTGATCCATTCATGGGTTTGACAGGCACTCAGGTTGCTTTCCATGACTTGGTAATTATGAATTGAGCCACAATAAACATTCTAGTGTAAATGGCTTTGTGGTAAAATCATTTATGTTCTTCTGGGTAGATACCTAGTAATGAGATTGCAGGGTCAAATGGAAGGTCTACATTTAGATCTTTGAGGATTCTCCTCCATACTTCTCCCCAAAAGGGCTGTGTTAGTTTGCAATCCCACCAGCAGTGTAGACGTGTTTTCTTATCTCCACATCCACACCAGCATCTGGTGTTTTGGGACTTTGTGATGTGGGTTATCTTGCTGGGGTTAGGTGATATCTTAGAGTGGTTTTGATTTGCATTTCTCTGATGAGTAAAGGTGATGAGCATTTTTTCATGTGTTTGTTGGCCATTCGTCTGTCATCTTCAGACAAGTTTCTGTTCAAATCACTTGCCCACTTACAGAGAGGGTTGTTTGCACTTTCCTTACTGTTTAATTTGAGTTCTTTGTAGATTCTAGTTATCAGGCCTTTGCCAGATTCATAAGATGTAAAAATCTCCCATTCTGAAGCCTGTTTGCTTTATTTGTGATACTCTTAGCTGTGCAAAAGCTATGCAAAAACATTTCAGCTTGATCAAGTCCCAGTTATTTATTTTTGGTGCTACTGCAATTGCTGGCAGGAGGGTGTATCTTCCTCATACAGTTTTTTCCCAGACCTATATCTTCAAGTGTTTTCCCCACACTCACTTCTACAATTCTTATTGCTTTGTGTCTTAAATTTAAATCTTTTATCCAACAAGAATCAATTTTTGTCATTGGTGAGAGGTGCAGGTCCAGTTTCAGTCTTCTGCATATAGATAAACAGTTCTCCCACCACCCTTTGTTAAAAAATTCTTTTCCCCATTGCATGTTTTTGTTAGGCTTATCAAAGATTAAATGACAATATGTGGCTGGGTTCATCTTGATTCGCTATCCTATTCCATAGATCTGTGTCTCTATTTTTGTGCCAGTACCAGGTTGTTTTGATCACTATAGCCTTGTAATATAACCTCAAGTCTGGCAATATGATGCCTCCAGAATTGTTTTTATTTCTAAGAACTGTATTTGCTATTTGGGTTTTTTTCTGGTTCCATATGAATCGAAGTACTATTATTTTCAAGATCTTTAAAATATGACATTGGTGCTTTGATGGGGATTGTATTAAATCTATAGATTGCTTTGGGTAGTATGGACATTTTATCGATGTTGATTCTTCCCAGCCATGAGCATGGTATGTTCTTCTATTTGTTGACATCTTCTGTATTTCCTTTCACAAAGTTTCATAATTCTTTTTAGAGAGATCTTTCACTTCTTTTGTTAGCTATATTCCCAGGTATTTCATCTTCTTTGGTGCTACTGTAGAAGTAGTAGAGTCTTTCGTTTTGTTCTCAGCTTAATAACTGTCGGCACATAGAAAGGCTACTACTGATTTGTGGGCATTTATTTTGTAACCCAAGATGCTGCTATATTCCTTGATCACTTCTAAGAGCTTTGTAGTTGAGTCCCTGGGGTTGTCCAGCTATAAGATCACCTCAGCTGCAAAGAGGTAGAGTTTGAACTCCTCTGCCCCCATCTGGATGCCTTTGATCTCCTTCTCTTGCCTGATTGCTATGGCTAGGACTTCCAACATTAGCTCAAGCAAACCACCTGCTTTGGCTTCCCCGAGTGCTAGGTTATAGTCATGAGCTACTGCATCTGGCCAAATAAAGGTTTTAAATCATTAATTCAATTCACTTGATGCAGGGATATTCACATATTCTATTTCTTATGTCACTTTTGACAATTTTTGTCTTTCAAAAAATTTTTACAGTTCATCTTAACTGTCAAATTTATTGACAAAGCATTCAAGATGTTCCCTTAGTTTTCTCTGAATAGGTACAGGATCTGCAGCAACAATCCCTCTTTTGCTCCTGATATTACTAATTTACATCATCTTTTTATTTATTTATTTTTTTATTGTTAAATCATAGCTGTGTACATTTGTGCAATCAAGGGGTACAATGTGCTGGTTTCATATACAATCTGAAATATCATCATCTTTTTTTTTTATTAACCTCACTAAAGGGTTATCGGTATCATTGATCTTTTCATTGTTTCTTCATTATTTTTCCATCTGAATGTTTTCCACTCCTATCTTCCTTATTTCATTCCTCTACTTATTTTAGGTCTAATTTGCTCTTTTCTGATTATTTATAGTAGACAATTAGGTCATGTTTGTCTTTTCTGGTAAAAACACTTAAATTCCTCTCTACATAGTGCTTTAGTATCATTCCACAAATTTAACAGTCTGTTTGCACTTTTATTCATTTCAAAATGTTTTCTAATTTCCCTTGTTATTTATTCTTTCACCTCTGGGCTATTCAGAGGTATGTTGCTCCTTTTCAAATATTTGGGAGATTTTTCTAGTTATTGTTATTTTATTCGTTTCTACAGGTATTGTAATTCCACTGTGGTTAGAGCACAAACTCTATATGGTTTCATGCTTTTTTAAATATTTAGAGACTTGTTTTTTTAATAATTCATCATATGATCTACCTTAATGAATATTCTAAGGGCAC
Source organism: Loris lydekkerianus (assembly GCA_963574355.1). Classification (NCBI taxonomy): domain Eukaryota; kingdom Metazoa; phylum Chordata; class Mammalia; order Primates; family Lorisidae; genus Loris; species Loris lydekkerianus. Next base: position 5,158 of record CAUYPK010016337.1, on the reverse strand, counting down.
ATGGATGTATAATGTCGTTGATGTGTGTAATGTACTCTAAATTCCAATTATATCAAGTTGATTAATAGTGCTACCCAAGTCTTCTTTATTCTTCCTATTTTTCTGTGTACTTGTTTTATCAACTATTGAAAGTACTAAAATCTTCAAATATAATTATGGATTTGAATAGTCTCACTTCTAACCATTTCTACCTCGCCTCATGTACTTTAGAACTGTTATAAAATTCCTACAAATGTAGGACTGTTCTATCTTCTTGATGAATTTACACTTTCATAATTATGAAATGTCTCAATCTCTGTTAATACTCCTCGTCTTAAAATCTACTTTTTTACATAGTAACTCCATTTTTCTAGTTATGAGACTATGTAATTTATTCACATTTAATATGACTAAAATATTGATTTTCTTCCTCCCATCTCTATTTTGTTACTTATTTTATACTTTGTCTTCTCTTTTTTCTTTTTCCTTGTTTTGTTAGTATGATAATATTCCCATTCAATGTTCTTCTGCATCTAGAAATCCTACTTATCAATGGTTACCTTTCCTTTCCCTGTTTCACTGTTGAAAGCATATGCCTTTACAGAAATTTACAAACAAGATATCCCCCACAGAAATACTCTACCAGCCTTCTCCTTTCCCATTCCCAAACCATAAACGAGACTTCTAAGATACTTCTATCCTCCCTTCCTTTCCCTTCTCTTCTCTACTCTATTCTATGAGACCTCTGGCACTTTTTTCCCTCTAGAGCTCCCCAATTCCTATATTTTGCTATAAATAAGTAACTCAATACTTACTCAAAACTTTTCCTTATAACAGTGTCCATTCTAATGTAGCACTTATATATCCCTAACCATACTCTTCAAGATATACTTTTAAATATAAAAACAAGGATGGGGTTCACCACTATTGACTTTCCTCTTTACCTTCCCCAATCTTATGGTCTCTGCTCTGCTTCATTTATTTGGTTAGCATTTTCCTCAAGTAGGATACTTGAGTGGTATATGCTGAATTCCTGTATATCCTTAAATATCGTTTCTTTGCCCTAACACAAATACCTTACCCAGATATAGTATTCTTGGATAGAAGTCATTTTTCTCTTGGTAGTCTCTAGATAATACTAATCCACTGCCCTCTGTCATTTTTCTCTTGGTAGTCTCTAGATAATACTAATCCACTGCCCTCTTGCTGTAGCTTTCAAATGAGAAATCTGATTTTTACCTGAAATTTTTTCTCTCACATGGCTTGTTGATACTCTCCATTTCTTTTTCTCCTACTGGAAGTCCTATTATTCAAATTTTGGATATCTCGAATTTGTCCTCTAAGTTACTTGCTCTCATGATTTGTATCTTTTTATATATTTGTTCTTTTGAAAAGTACTTGTACCATCTCTCCTTTAATTCATTTGCTAAGTTGTCTAATTAGGAAATTGTAGACTTAAGAAGCCTCAGAAAGTTGTTTGAAGTACACTTAAATCTGTTTAAATGTTCTATGTTTAACTAAAAATCAGAAAGCAAATGAGTCTCTACTTCCCTATGTTCCATCAAACAGGCTGTAGGGTCACCTACAGGATGCTTCCTTGTTCTCAGGTCTCCCAGTACAACCCCAGCATCAAACACAGCTAAGAAACAGTCAGCAATATGAGATCCAACAGTTAAGTTCACCAACTTGCCACTGTGCACACATGTTGGCAGCAGTGTATAAACAACTCGTAAGTTTTCATACCCTAGGTATATCAGTATCTTTCAGTTGTGTTCATGTCAACGTGTGGTGGTTCCTTGCTGAGTGAAGTTCATTATCATTGCTACATGCTGTCACAAGTATGCTGGAGTCTGAATCAGAGTAACAAACAAACATTACATTTTTTGTTAAACTTGGCAAGACTAGAAGCGAAATCAGGGACATGCTAGTCCAAGTTTCTGCAGATAATGTCATGAAGAAAATGGCAGTTTACAAATGGACCAAATGTTTTTCTAAGGAGATGAAGAGTAGTCAGGGAAGCCAGTAACAAGCATACATGAAAACATTGCTAAAATGTTGTAAAAATCAACAGCTGACTGTGAGGAGCATAGCAGACCAAGTTAACATCAGTAGAGAAACAGGAAAATCTTAACTGAAAATCTTGGCATGAGAAAGGTATGTGCAAAATGGTCCCAAAGTAATTCACATAAACAAAAGCAAAGGAGAGTCAAAGTTTACCAAGACCTTTTGGAGAAGCAAGACAATGTTTTGGGCCATGTTATCATTGGTGATGAAACATGGATGTACCAATAGGACCTTGAAACAAAGCATCAACGTGGACAATGTAACCCAGCTGATTCTCCATGACCAAAAAAGTTCCATCAGACCAAATCAACAGTGAAAAAAACACTGCTAACCCTTTTTTGGTATTAGAGGGATTATTCATTATAAATTTGCACCAAATAGAAGAACAGTCAATCAGGTTTACTATTTGAAAGTGCTGAAACAGCTACGTGAAAAGGTGAGATGAAAAACTGAACTTTTCAGGGTGGAGACAAGATGGCTGACTGAAGCCAGCTTTCCACAGAGGCTCCCGTCCAGAAGGAGAGTTGAAGGACAGAAATTTAGCAAGTAACCTGGTGGATTAGAGCTGCGCCAAGAGAGAAGGTTGAAGAACACACATCAACCCTGCTGAGGCAAGCTGTGACCCTAAGGATACAAATAAAAGGTACAAAATCCATCACCAAGCAACGGGAGTCCCTTCCCCCATGAGAACAGCTCTGAGTACCCCATAAACAAATGAGCAGAGTTCAAAAGTCCTCCCATTATACTCTATGGGAGAGACCCTCTAAAAACTGGACCTACTTCCCCTACTAGGGTGCCATGGCGCTCTCCTGCCAGGCATAAAACTGTGTAAAACTGTATATATTCTCTACCAGCAATTCTGAGCTCCCAGCACTCCCCTCCACTCTCACTCTGAGGTCTGGAGGCCTATCCCCCAGGAGTCCAGATTCTTGGGTGATTTCTCGAGGGTTGTGGACAGGGCCTGGGCTGCTGCTGGTCAGTGCTGATTCTGCAGCATGGGAGTGAGGACAGGACGATCGGCTGAGATGGAGAGTGGTGGTAGCCCGAGGTGCAGAGCAGCAGCCATTTTTGGCAACAATAGGGCTCATCCCTGGATATTCTGGAGTCACACCCCGTCTGTCTGGGCAACCAGAGGACGCCGTGCATCTTCTCAGGTGACAACCACCACAGAACAAATCTGAGACGGAAATGCTGGCCCCGTGAGTAAAGGGTTTGCCTGAGGCGAAAACGCAGTGCCGGCTGACTCCCAGGGCGGGGCTGACCCAGAGGACCACTTTACTGAGCCTAAGACGCACCGGGCCTCCAGGGGACCGTAAGCCTAGACAAAGGAGGGCAAGAGTCTAGAACTGACAGCTAACTGTGCTGCAAATACAAACTACCAGGCAGCAGCAAAGACAGGGCCTGAGGCACAGCTTCTGTGAACTCAACACAGGTTCTCTTCTGCAGGGAAATTCAGCTGGGACAGAAACAAATTCGGCAAAGTTGTTCAGTTCTGTCAGGTTGTCAGGCCTTACCTCGTCCTGCCAGATAGAGGCAGAGAGCAGCAGCCTGGCTGAGGAGACACAGATTTCCTTGTGATTCAGGCAGGTGCAAAACCCTGGAGTATCTGCTCATTGGAGGCAACTGGGTCACAGCCCTGTGGGGTTATCAGTGACTGGGTGTGACAGAGGTGCAAGGTGGGGAAGGAGGCATCAACCTTCCCAGATTAATCTATTTGCTGGATGGGTCCTCCGGACCTCACAGAGCACCGGAGCAAATCATATTTCAGTTGTCAGCAGACCCCTGCGATCTAGTTGCCAGAGACCTTGTAAACTGTTCCACCTGAGATAGGTGCTGACTGAAACAATTGATTTGGACCTTTTGAACTGAGCCAATCACCCAAAGACTATCCAAGTAGTGCCCTGGGTATGTGGTTGTAGGAAGGTTTGATTTTCCTTTTCCAATTGTTACCTGTAGGGGGCGGAGTGACTTAATTGCTGGTATTTCTCCACAGCTAAGACTTCAACCCAGAGTAACTGTTTCACTAGGGTCAGACAGAGACCAGCTGAAAACAAGACAGAGCCAAGTAGACCCACCACACCGAACAGGTCCCCAGTTTCTCAGGCTGTAGCACTGTATGAGTCCTTGGCAAAGCTCGAAAAGAAAAGTCAAACGGTGTTAAATAATCACGGGGCGGAATTAGCGGAAAAACTCTGGTAACATAAATAATCAGAGTAGATCAACCCCACAGCCCCAAGGAAAGATATGGCAGATTTAACTGAAGATCCCATTCATAAACAGATGGCTGAGATGTCAGAAATCAAATTCAGAATTTGGATTGTAAACAAGATTAATAGAATGGAGGAAAATCTGGGATTAGAAATTTCAGGAGCAATTCAAAAGTGGGAATTAGAAACTTGAGGAGAAATTCAAAAGTGGGAATTAGAAATTCGAGGAGAAATTCAAAAGTTGTCTCAAAAATTCAACGAATTTAAAGAGAAAACCACCAAAGATTTTGACACTTTGAAGCAAGAATTTGCAGTCCTCAAAGATATGAAAAATACAGTAGAATCCCTCAATAACAGAGTGGAGCAAGCAGAAGAAAGGATTTCTGACATTGAAGACAAAGCTTTTGAACACTCCCAAACTCTCACAGAGGAAAAGAAATGGAGAACAAAAACGGATCATTCTCTCAGAGAGCTCTTGGATAAGTCGAAGAAGGCTAATATCCACCTCATTGAAATCCCTGAAAGCAATGAAGAGGCTTCACAAGGCACAGAGGCTCTTCTCCATGAAATTATAAAAAAGATTTTTCCAGACATGCCGAGAGATTCTGAAAATCAGATAGCAGACAGTTTCAGAACCCCAGCACAACTCAACCCGAATATGACATCCCCCCAGGTACATCATAATTAACTTCACTAAAGTTAATATGAAAGAGAAAATTCTGAAAGGAGCCAGACGTAAAAAAACCATTAACTAGAAAGGGAAGAATATTAGAATGACTACAGATCTCCCTGCTGAAATTTTTCAAACCAGAAGAGGGTAGTCATCGACTTTTAATCTCCTAAAACAAAATAACTGTCAACACCAGATCCTGTATCCAGCTAAACTGAGTTTCATTTATGATGGAGAA
>CAUYPK010016336.1:0-25419 GCA_963574355.1 Loris lydekkerianus | reverse complement strand
GATACTACTCTGTTGCTTAGGCCGAAAGTCCTGAGCATCATTTTTGAATGTCCTTCTTTCTTTCGCACCTTACATCCAGCCTGCCAGCAAGCCCCGCCAGCTCCAAATCCCCCCCAATTTATCCAAAATCCAGCCACTTCTCCCGTCAGCACCAGAGGGATCCTGATCTAAGCAAACCGCGACCTGGGCTCCAGCCTCACTGCAGCTGCACACAGCAGGAGAGGGAGCTGTCTAGAGTCTAAGATGACATCACATCATTCCCCTGGTGGAACCCTCCAGTGGCTTCCCATTTCCCAGAGAGTGAAATGCAAACTCCACCACAGCCCCAGGCCCCTTGTCTCTGGTCACTGGGTCCCCACCTCTGTCTCCCAACTCACCTCCCTTGTTACCAACATCAGGGTAGGCTCACCACCTCTCTGTTCCTCTAAATGCCAACTCTGATCCTTTCTCAAGGCTTCTGTGGTTTGTTTTCCTCCTGCCTTCAGTACTTTCCCCTGATCGAGGTGGGGTCCGCTCATTATCATCTCTTAGAGCTCACCTCTGCTCTGTCACCTCCTCTTGACACATCTGCCCTGACCCCAGTGCTAAATGGCCTGTCCACAGTTCTCTGTTCAATCTTCTTGGTCACTTTGGCTGTGCTTGTGTCTGCCTGCAATTACCTTTATCACTTATTTCTGCTTCTTCTTGTTCTCTTTTCATGTTTTCTCCTAAGGGTTTTTATAATTTGGTCTCTCCACGTCTAGGTCTTTGATTTGGTGTGAGTTAATTTTTGTCTATGGTGTAAGGCAAAGATCCAACATCATTCTTTTGCAGTGGATATCCAATTTTCCCAGCACCACTTGTTAAAAAAAACTCCTTTCCCTCTAGAATGGTTTTTGGCACCCTTGTTGAAAATCATTTAGCCATATGTGCAAGGGTTTATTTCTGGGATCTCTATTCTTCCCTTGGACTATTTGTCAGTCTGTAAGCTGCATCAGCTCATTTTCACCACTAGGCGGTAATTTCCACAAGGGGAGGTGCTCTGCCTGGCTGCCTGGAGCCCAGTCCCGCACAGAGGAGCTAGATGAATTCCTAATAGACCATGAATGGCATTTGGTTTCTGTAACAGCTCTTTCATCCACCGCCCAGGTGGACTTCCCTGCACACCACCTCCCCCGAAGCCTGATGTGTTCCTCTCCCCTTGTCTTCAGAGATGACGCATTCTCCCCTTCTCCAAACTGATCTCAGTGCATTCTTCTGACCTTGTCTGGGCTTGGGCTGGTTCCATTTGGTGGTTGTATATCCAGAACTTTCTCGGTCAGCTCTCCCTCCTCCCAGGTGCCATCACTGCCCAGTGTGACCCAGGGCAGACACTCCTGGGCTTGTACATCCCTGTCCTTCTGGAGCTCTGTCGGGCAGACCCTCAGGGACCCCACCTGCCGTCCAGCATGCCCCACTGAACTTGACCCCTGGCATTGCGGTGCACATGAGGACAAAGGCAAGCTAAGCTGGGCCCTGTTCCAGCCTCACCCCAGTCTCATCTAAAGGCCATCCTGTTTTTTTGTTTTGGTTCCAGTCTCATAAATAAGGCCTCAGTAATGGCAGGGAGGGGATCCAGAGGGCAGGAACACAGCATTACATCATCGCATTACCTACACTGATGCGTTTTCAAGGCCAGCAAACTCAATTAGCTTGTTGGTAATAGCTGCACTGACAGCGGGACACTTACAGCAGAGTTCATCGTTCTGAGGAAGGACGGAAAACAAATGACGTGAGGCCCACCAGGCAGAGCTGCTCGCTGACTAACCTGGAATGGCAGCTCGGGACCAGATGTGGTTTGCTTTCAATAATTCTACACTGCTGCTTTTGAAATACAGTAGAACCTCTGTAAGTTGACTGTCCAGGGGACTGTAACAAACTGGCCCACATATAGAGGTGGTCAACATAAGGAACAAGGTTTACGGTTCCAACATGTACATGTCTGGACTATGAAAATGAGGTCAGTATAGGGAGGTGGTCACTACGGAGGTTCTATTGTATGTGAATCTTGAGAAATAGAGTGCTAACTTGGTAGCTGTGTCCTAGTTATGGGTGCCAACACCCATTCTTGAGCAACCTTGCTTTTACTTCTGCAAATAACCAAGCCTTTCCAGCCTTGAGATCTACAGAACTTAGAAGAGTTACCTAACCTCAGCCACTCCACATATTCACCATTCCTGGGCACATCAAATCATCCACCAACCTAATGCTTTGGGTAAGTTAGAGCAGGCAGAAAATCCTCTTTCAGAATAAGTGAGGAAGAAGGACCGTCGGGATTATTGAGGAAAAAATAACATACTATATTAACCACAGTGTTGTGAGAGCAGAGAATGTTTGGTTGAAAAATCCTTAGAATTTAACTCGCCCGATCTTATAATTTTATAGATGGGAAAACCATGCGCCATAGAAAGTTAAATTATGCCTGCTAGGTTGCACGGCCTGTTAGCACACGAGCAGAATTATTATAAATAAGACACAGTCCACTTGCAGAAGGAACAATGTCGCTGAGTCTTCTCAGAACATACTTTATCATCCAAAGACAAAGCAGATTTCAAAGCAGCACAGAGGAGGCCTTTAGGTGCTGCCAACGTCCTGTTGATAGGGATTCGCTTTTGTCTGTAAACTAAACAAGCCTTTCCCAATCTTAGCCGGCTTTACATTTTCAGTAGGGAGTTCTGTGCTTATCGTGCTAAAAGAAGTTGCAACGTGGGTATTAGACATCATAACTGTCAACTTGGAAGCATTTGAAATCTGGGAAGAAGGTTAGATCACACATCTGCCAAAGCAGCTTCTTTTTCCCCGAGCTGTTTTACCCCTAAGCTGCATTTTTCATTCCTCCTGTTTTGGGAACAAGAAGAGGTGCAGAAGCTCTACATGTTGGCCACCAACAAGGCCTGCGTCTATGCAGAGCTCACTTAGAATGCACATGGATTCAGGGTACGTGTTCTGTACGGCTCATAAATCATGCATTTCCTTAAGAAGGAGTGTAAAGAGCTCCGATTTGCTGGGTAGCATTCTCCTTCTTCCCTCAGGCAGACTAGCAAGGGCTGCACAGCTTGCAGATCTTTCATCTGTTTACGGCTCTGAGAAGCCACCGGGGTGGGGATGCTGGTGATGTGGGATGGCTGAGGAGAAATCACTCAGATTCCTTCCTGGAGATTCTCCCCTGTCTGTACAAAGCAGGCACATTGTTAAGTGCTCTTTGTTGAAGCTGTGCTGAAGTGTTGGGCGGTTCAGTGGACAAACAAAACAATAAAAGCTGGTTCCAGGACTCTGAAGACTCTACTTGCATTGGCCAAGGTTTAGGGGTATGCATGTGTGGTTGCTCCCTGCCTCCCTCCCTTCCTCATTTCCTCTCTCTTTATCTTTGTAATAAGGTCATGCATATTACTGGGGAATCTGGACACAGCCTTGGGTTCACAGCTAAGGTCCATCACTCTCAATTGATTGACCCCCATATGCGTTATGTGACCATTCCAACTCTCAGTAGATGAAGGGTAACAATGGGGTGAAGAAAAAAATCATATAGGATTTTACATCTAGACAGACGTATAGATGGGCAGAGGGACAGTAGACAGATGACAAATGGAGCGTCCCCAGGGACGTCAGACTAGATGTTGACTTTTAAAATTCTTTAGTTAAATTAATTTATTTAATTCTTTATCTAAAATTCTTATTTAATAAAATTTGCTTCAGGGAGCCTATTCTTTGGCAGTCCCACATCGACATGCTGGGGATATAGCACCAAAGAAAATGAATAAAAGTTTGCCTTCGTGGAAGCAGCGTTCTAGGGAGGAGATAAACAGTAAGTACAAAATACAGACTGGGACACCAGGCAAAGAGAAAGAGGCAAGGGAGGGAGGCAGCGAGGTGGGGCGAAGGGAAGAGGTGTTTGAAATTAATGGGAAAGTCTCCTAGTGGGGGCGTTGGAGTGGAGACCTTGAGTCATGACCAGGGATGCTGCAGATATTGGAGAAGAAGCGTCCCTGGCAGGGGCATAGTGCGATCCCCTGTGATAACTTCTAATAAAGAAGAGCGGCCCTCACTCCTCAGGTATAGGGTAAAGCTGCCTGGTAAAGAGGAGTGGTTCTCACTCCCTGTGCACAGGGTAAAGCGGCATGCCAAATGCAGTTTTTATACCGATCCTTTCCTTCTTTTTCCTCCCTAGATGTTGGATTATAGGAACAAGCTGACCAAGGGCCCCAGCTGCTGTGCTCTGAAATCTATCACCATGTTTCCTCAGAGACAAGGCTTCCCCGGCTGCTCCCAGATAGTTCTTGCACCTAGCGGAGTTCTCAGGTGAGCTTCTCGGGGTCCCCTCCTGGGAAGCGCATGGCTCCGTCCTGGGTTTCCCATCAGCTTTGCAGACGTTTCTTAGAACACCGCTCTATGCTCTGCCCTGCCTTCCCTTGTCTGACCTTCCCCACTTTCTCCTCCACAGACACTAGCCCTGCTCTGTGCTCTGATGGCGCGTTCAGGCTTCTCTGGCTCCCTTCCCAGTGTTCCCTCACAGATGTTTTCTCTCTTGTGCATCGAATCCTGACTTGTCAGCCGCTTGGAGGACCAGGACCTACTGAGACACTGTTAAGGACCTCAAGGTTCCCAGCTGATGGCCAGTACTAACTTTCAGACCTGTGAGTCAGGCCAGCTTGGACTTCCTACTCCAATCAACCTTTCCACAAATTAAAGCCACATGAGCAACTGGAACCCTTGTGTACAGTGGGTGGGAAAATGGTGCAGTTACGGAAAACAGTACAGCGGTTCCTTGAAACATTAAAAACAGAATTACCATATGATGCAACAATTCCACTGAAGGTCATATACTGGAAAAGAAGGCAAGGAAGGGCCTCAAAGAGATATTTGTCTACCCACATTCATAGTAATACTCTTTACAACAGCTTAAACACGGACGATCCCAGCATTTGTTGACAGACGAATACATAAACAAAATACAGTGTACACATCCAATGAACTATTACTCAGCTTTAAAAAGGAAGACAATTCTGACACATGCTATGTGAATAAATCTTAAGGGCATCATGCTAACTAAAATAAGCCCATCACACACACACACACACACAACAAAAAAGACCCTTACGATTCCACTGATAGGAGGTACTTATAGTGGTCACAATCATAGGGACAGAAAGTTAACTGGTGGTTGCCCAAGTCACAGGGGAGGGAAATGAAAAGTTCTGGTTTAGTAAGTGTAGAGTTTCAGTTTGTTTGTGATGAAAAGAATTCTGCAAGGGGCTGGCAGTGAAGCTTATGTGTTAGGAATGTATTTAACACCACCGAATTGTACATGAAGAACTGTACAGGTTATGATGGTAAATTTTGTGTTGTGTGTCATTTTACCACACTAAAAAAGTGAAAGAAATTATAGGTATATGAAGGAGCCCAGGAAAAATCAACAAAGTGACTTTCCACCCAAAGCACAGAAATGCAAGTGTTACTTTTTATTTTTAAGACAGAGTCTCACTCTTTCACCTGGGCTAGAATGCACCATAGCTCACCACAACCTCAAACTCCAGAGCTCCTGCCTCAGCCTCACGAGTACCTGGGACTACAGGTGTACACCACCACACTTGGCTACTTTTTCCATTCTTTTGGTAGGATGGGGTCTTGCTCTTGCCCAGACTAATCTCAAACTCCTGACCTCAAGAGACCCACCTCAGCCTCCTAAAGCGCTAGGATTATTGGTAGGAACCACTGCACCTGGCCCCTGGCCCCTAATCTTTCTTTCTACACCCCCCTTTTGTCAACCTGACCTTTTATTTCTGAGCTACCATGGGTTCCCTTGTCACACTTTGATTCAGGCCTCAGAAAGTCTCACCTTTGGATTCTGTCCCTGACTCTGTCTGGGCCCTTTGATGCTCACCCATTCCTACCTTACCAATTTACTTTCAGACTTGGGCTTTATTTTTTATTTATTTTTATTTTTTATTGTTAAATCATAGCTATGTACATTAGTGCAATCGCCTGTACCCATTCTAAAATGCAGCATAGACAGACTTGGGCTTTAAAAGTAAATATTCACCCCCCCCCCCCTTTTGTTGCTTCTTGCCTGTCTCTTAAATCTGCCCTGGCTCATCACCTCCTCCGTCGGGTCCTGGGCTTCCCCCTCTGACTCTGCCCCCACCAGGTGCCTGGGTAAATCTTGCATCAAGGCAGCAGCATCACAGCTGGGCTTTGGTAGCAAAACGAAGCATAGGCTGTCTCTCATCTTTTCTTTCTCAACACTGCATCCTCTTCTGCCTGTCTTCTAACGCCTTCCTGAATCCCACTGTTTTTGCACGTGTTCTCACCTGCTGACTTGTTTTCCAGCACATCAGGACGTCACTTACCAAGAATTTCAACTTCTGCCAGCCAGTGGCAGGTAGCCTGACCCCATAGAAGAGCAGCATTTCCGAAGTCAGCAGCTGCTCCTTCCAAAGGATTACTCAGGACTTCCCCGCCAGGGTGGATTATGCCTGCCACAAAACTTATTAACTTGTGAAGCCTTTGCGTAGGGAGTTGTGCCTGTAATGGTTTTCAAGCAGCAAGAATGTACTTGATTCATGGAGAGGCATTTTCTATTTGAGAAAAAAAAAATTTCTGCACTCCAGTAAATGAAAGAACCGTACTATTAAAAAGCACGAGAACAGAGAGGACGAACGAATACTTTCAAATCACCGTGAAACAAAGGCACACCGAGGACATTGCCACAAATAGGAGATACCCTCTCGTGCTTTTAGGGAAGGAGAGATTGTAAGTAACAGAAAATCGGTTACTACTAGTCTTGATGCAAAGTATGTTTTGCTCTTATTCTCCCTTTATACGTCTTTGGGATATTTCACAAGATGGGTATTTAAAGAGATTTAGTCATTCCATAATATATACATAGGAGGCCTGAAAATAAGTTCTTGAACCCATCTTAGAAAAAGTGCCACACTCTCATTAGTGCTGTGTATTGTTATTTTCACCTTTGACGTATTCCCCTTGGGAAGCTATGTACTGACTCCGGAGCCTGGTCCACCCTTCAAAGCAATTTTGGAGCTCTTTCTGGAATGACCATCAGAGCTGTCATCATACAAAAACGTACAACAGCAATAATGAACACTCAGCAGGACACAGCCACATGCTGACACCAACACAGCTGTGAGACACGGATCAAGGAAGGTTATAAACCCTCACTGAACTGTTTGCACAGGGTTGCCAGCAGAAGTGCCAGGTGGCAAGTTCTCGAACTTGATTGTCAGAACTGACATCAGCTCTGATGGTCATTCCAGAAAAGGAGTTCCAGAGAGCTTTGAAGGGTGGACTAGGCCCTGGCATCAGTGCATAGCTTCCCTTGGGGAGTAATTTGAACATGACCATGGTGACATTCAGCAATGACGTATGTAGCACTTTTTCTAAGACCAGCTTGCAAATTTAATTGTCAGACCTCATACATCAAAACATCATGTTGTATACCATAAATACATATAATTTTTATTTGTCAAGGAGAATAAAAAATTAATAAAAATGAAAGAAAGGGTCATAAACATTTACTAATTATCAAGGGGAGTCCTTTTCAAACGTGCCTAGTGATCTTTAGGGAAGGTCTGTAACCTTCCAGGAGTGTTATGTAGTGACTGCTGCTTTCAGGTGAGGTGGATGGGCAGTAGGCATTTGAATCACCCACAAGTAGCCACTGACATGGAACTTATATGCCATCTCAGAGGTGAGTGAGACAATTGCACGTGTAATGCAAAATATACACACTCTTGATGTGATTTGCCATGCATCCTAAATGCTTCAGGGTAGTCTCATATACAATTCTATTTCTTCATGTACTTCTACTCTTCTGGAAATTGTGAGTATTTCTGAAAATAATGACTTAATGAATCTAGTCTACAAAGCTAACAACTTCAAAATTTTCCAATCAGGATTGTACCTTTTACCTGCTGTAGATGAAAAGCGATCAAAGGAAACATACATGGTTTTTTATTTATACATACAGCAGATCTAAGTTATTTTTATGTAATTTTTCATGAAAGATAATTAATTTAATGTATAAAAAAGGATATTTTATGTCTCCATCTTAATGAGATGTTGGAATCATTCAGGAAACCTTTTTACTATGTATAACATCAAATCAGACTAACATCAGCTTAAGTAAGAAAGCTATCACATAATGAAAAGTTGTAGATAGATGTTTCTGCTCTAGTTTTATCAGCACAGTAGAGTCAGGGTGATGGTCTGTCACCTCTGAATTGGCTTGGCTTTTCCTAATGGTCACAAGGTGGCTGTTGTAGCTCCAAGCATCAAAACTACACCCAGGAAACCAAAGTTGGAAGAAAGCATCCACAAGAAAATTGAATTTTCCTTAGCAGATTCCTTTTATACTCTTCTTCCTCCTAACTCATGGGAGAAAAAATTTCATAGAAGAAAAAATTTCCTTCCAGAAATTTTCCTCTTCCACTTCATTAGTAGATCTGTGTCACCTGTCTCTACATGGAAAATATAGAAAGTTAGGATCTAGCCAGGACAAAGGAAGTTTCCTATATACTAGTTGAGTAATGCCAAATTTCTATACAAAGAAAAAAGACTCCAATTCAGTAACCTAAATAATCTAGAAGTTTCCTTATTCAAATTTAAATACAAACATTTTCTTCTTTTTCAAATACAAGCTCCAAGGTAAGCATTTCAGGATGACAGAAAACTTTGCTCCATGCTCCATGCTAAGGAATCTGGACTGATGGCTTCCAAAATTACTCTGAGCATCACCCTTGGGAAGATTGCAAGAGTGGAAGTTCAGAGCCCCAAATTTTCTGTTTGGCTAGTGAGGTGAAGTTGCAGAATATTATTTCAGTTCGAGTGCCTTTGGCAGGAGAACAGCCACACTGCAACCCCAGCCAAACAGAACTGGAAAATACAGTTCCCAAACTAAACCTAGTCTGTTCCCACTAGGGCAATCGGTGGCGGAGCAGGTTTTGGTTGTAGCCTGCATCTCTACAAAACCATGACTGGCTTGGATAAATTGTGATCCACCCCTCATCTGGATAAGGGGCATTCCCCTTCCTGAGATCAAAGGATAAAGTATTGTATTGCTACCTGCACTCAAAATAGAGGCTTTGTAGGGGGAAGAAAGTGAGAACAGGTTATAAGCAAGGTGCAAATAGTATCTACTATGTGATTTCCATATAAATAAACTTACAATTCAGATTTAAAAAATTAAGGCACTGAATCTCTGTTTTGGGTTTTGTTGCTCTGTGCCTGTCACATTTACCTCCATATCAATCTTGAGAATAAGAGTCTGTGGGGGGACAAGGACTGTGTTGGTGGCACCACTCCCTGGAGCTCTGTGCTTGGAACATGGGGGTATACAGTGTTTGCTAAGGACCAGAAAGTAACAAGTTCAGGTGTCCTGACCATGGCCCTTTGCTGTGCAACTGACTACTCACACATTTGGGAAGAAGAAGGGGAAGGGGTGAAGTACGCTCCATAGTTTAAACAGTGGGGCAAACTTACACCAATGCCAAGGACAGGAACAGAGCCACAGCAAGATGAGCACACCCAGGGATGTCACTGAGGGTATCTGGCTGCTGTCAGCATCCTCAGCTTCCATGTACCAGGCTGGTCCTGTGTCTGCTTCCCATTCTCCCGTGGCACTTGTTACATGGCTCTGAATAACTCTGTCTTGTTTCAAAAATAAGTTGTTATATGCTCATCCCTTCTCCTTACTTGAGAATTTAGGAGCCTTAGTCAAGGGACATGTCTTAACCATATTTTTTTCTAACATCTTTCATAATGCCTTGCAGGAAAGGATTTATTTATTCAAATGTTGAGAGAATTGAATAAAAGCAAATTTTGCTTATACTGACAATACGTATTTCAAATCTCCTGATGTGACTGGCCAATTATGTAAATATTACCCATTATGCCTTCAGGGCAATAAGCAACACTATTGAATTTAGTGATGAAGCACATATTTACTGAGCATCTATTATTTGCAATAAAGTCATCTGATACACAGCAGGGAATAGTTCAAATGTGACTTTACTTCACTGAGCTCAGGAATTGTCTAACACTCAAACTTACAGAAATATAGACCCTTTCTTAAATTAAAGTTGAAATTAGGGATTAGTGAGATGTTTATGGTATTTCCATCAAATGTGCAGTGAGCTTCCTAGAAGGAGGCATATCCAAGTAGTAGATGGTGAGTGAAAGTATTAGGTAAGGGAGGTAAAGATAAATTTTTAAAAAACTGTATTCCAAAACAAATATTCCATGCTTAAATGATCAAGGAGTGATTCTTCAGCTACATTCTTAGGGCCTAGATGTACCCTACCTCTTCAACCAGTGGTAAAGATTTTGATCATTCATTGATGAATTGAAATAGCAGATGACTTTGATTGTGTTAATGTGGTATACAGGGCCCAAGAATAATCCTGAACAACGCTGTAGTCGCTCATGATGAGTGCCTAACAGAGGTGTCATCACTGGGTGAAAGCAAAAGAAAGCAAAGTGACTGATGTTAGCCGGGCTTAGGGCCTGGATACCAGTTGAGAGCTCTCCAAGCTCTGCTGGACCACATGTGAGAACATGTATTCTACTTTCTTAGGTATGAACTTCTTTAGGTTACAGTCCAATCCTCTGCACCTGCCAGTCGCAGTGAAGCATCAATTGGAGGAGGATTTCATTAAGATTGTTAGTGTCTTCCCTACCTGGATACTTGCTGTGGTTTGAATGACTTCCTCTCTAAAATTCATTAACCTGCATTGTAGCAGCTTTTACATGTGTGGCCCTTTGGAGGATGATTAAGTAGTGGGGGTCACCTCTACCCCCATGAATGGGATTAGCACACTTATAAAAAGGCTGGAGGCTGAAGAGAGTGCATTTTTGCTATTCTGCTCTTCTGCCACATTAGAACACACTATTTCTCCCTTTTGGAGGATATAAAAAGGTTCTGTATTGGAAGCAGAGAGAGAGAGAGCATCTCTCACCAGACACCAACCTGCTGGCACCTTTCTCTTGCACTTCTCAACATCCAAAACTATGAGAAACCAATTTCTATTATTTATAAACAACCCAGCCTGTGGCATTTTGCTACAGCAGCACAAATGAACCAAGACATTGCTGCATGAAGAGTAACAAGGAACAGCGATGACCTGGACTCACTCTCAACCACACCCTCCTGCGCGGAAATAAGAAAGGCTGCCATTTTTCTTTAGGCTCAAGGTTTCAGAATATACGTAGAAAGTCTTGATAAAGGAGAGTGTCACAGAGAGAAAGTCAAAGCCATATGAGTGAACTTTTAACGATCCTCAGCAAATGTGGCCAATCTGATGCCCTGGAATGTAATTCACTGCGATTTTTTGCCCTACTCTGGGTGAGGAGGGGTAAAGATGGGCATGAAGTAGTCTCTGTAGGCTGAGTTATGGGCCAAATCTGATGGGATGGAATTCCTACTATATGCCCAGCGCTATGCAGATGCAGTGGCTGTGTTATCCAATTTGATCACTGAGGTCGCTGTTCCTATTTTACAGCCAAGAAAACAGAGTGTTGAGAGGCTAGACAAGTTTCCTATTCACCCAGCTAATAAGTAGCCAACTGGGGTTTGAACCTTCTTTCTGCCCAATTCAGCTCCACTAAGATTCTGTGCTTTGATGGTGCTATGAATACTTTTAGCACTGCAGCATTCAATGACGGCACGGGACAGGTGGGGAGAAGAGGGAGCGTGAGGTGATCGAGAAATCAGAATTGACCATTCGTTTGGTTCCCCCAGACCCCAACAAAACATTCTTGTTTATTTCTCTGTGTTTCTGCCAGGCGGGCATGTGACCTGAGAACAGCTCCCTGGCGAGGCAGGGCTTTTCTCATTTCCTGGCTCCTAATCTAATAGAAATGTCTAAACTAGTTGGCTGGCTCTGCCTGAGAGAGGAGAAAACAAAATAGTAGGATCAATCACTCCATTTGAAATCGCATCTGCAGAAAAGACGTCATGAGGGGCAGAGGGGCTGGAGCTCTGTTTACACGAGCACCTCTCCTAGCAACCGCTGGCCAGGCTGTTGTTCCTTGGCAGTGACTTGATAAAGGTGACCAGCAGGGCCTTCCAGAGCCCAGCCAGGGCACTGTGCCCCTGCCAGCTGTCGGCCAGTTTCTCTCCTTTTGCATTACAGCACTTTACAACTTGATTAAGTCCCTGCGTTTTGGCAACTGGAGTGTCGGCACTGAGTTTCTAGGCTGCAGTCTCTGAAAGTCTCCTTATTAAAGGCACTTAAAAAATAATATCCGAGTGGAGAGCTGCCAGGAGTTATTTGAAACTCCAGTTATCCTCATGGGAAGGTCGATGTGCGTTTTCCCCCAGTTAGCATCCATTTGGCTGGAGGACAGAGTCCCCTGTACACACGAGCAAAGTGGTTGAGTATTTGTAATTAAAGGGACTGCGATGTGGCTGAGCTCTCAGGTGAGTGGTGGAGACCTGATCTGCATCCTGATGACAAAAATGTGGAATGTAAATGTCTTAGCACAATAACTAAGAAAATGCCAGGAAGGTTATGTTAACCAGTGTGATGAAAATGTGTCAAACAGTCTATGAAACCAGTATATGGTGCCCCATGATCACATTAATGTACACAGCTATGATTTAATAAAAAAAAAAAAAATTGAAGCTGCACAGTTGATCAATACCTGTTTATCTATGGTGCTGGTCCCAGGAGGCAGATGTGTTCTACAATGAGCTGACACTGTCCTTGGATGTTTAAAACCATCATCATCTGAGGCTTGAGAAAAATTGTAAGGTTTCATTAACATCCTCCACTTTAGGAGTTTTCCAAGTCTCTTTCTGTGAAGGCCACTGCTTTCTTCAGCTTCCTAGTCAATAGTACCAGTAATATAAAGTGTCAAAGAAAAAAAAAAAATGTTTAAATAGATGTTATCCTGTTGTTCAGAGTTTAAGCAGGAATCACAAAAGCCAAGAACAGTCTGAGATGTGTCAAGGACAAAAACATTCTTAATTGAGATCCTAGACCTTAATTAAGATGCCCAAGACATACTAAGAGATGGTGAAACCACTTCGGCCAGCATTAGTCCTTCAACCCAGGCTGTCCACATAGGGATGGATTAAGGAGGATGTGGAAGATTTCTCTCTCGAGAGGTATCAGTGTACCATATTTCTTCTCCCCGTGGGGACCTCTGGAGGGGAGTGAGGGGCTGGAAGAAAAGTACGTGGGGATGTTCCAAGTAGGCCTAGATCTGGGACAGCACAGGGAGCTGCGTGTCTGACCAGTGGGTGCCTGAGCTGCAGGGAGAGCTTGAACTCCCACTGCTTGGCCATCAGGCAGGGGTGTAACTGTAACAGAATGTCCTAGACATCAAGAATGGGCAGAACAAACCTGGTGAGGTCTTTAGGTGCCACATGTGTACCCTGTAAAGGGATGCTTCTAGTAGGGACAGGGTGACCTCAACAGAGGGGAAACTTCAGTCCAGGAGCTGAAGGGAGATCCATAAGCAGTCAAGAGAGGAAGTATTGCCCACTTTAAAGGAAGTTCTGGACAGACATTCCTGGTGGTTGGAAGGGGGCCTCCAAAGAACCTTCAAAAGGTATACCTTGGAATACCATTTAGCCATAAAAAGATGGAGATCTTTGTTATAATTTGGATGGATCTGAAGAACACTCTATTGAGTAAAGTATCACAAGAGTGTAAAGACAGGCATTGCTTGTACTCAACACTAGTTTGAAACTTATAGATTAATAGCAACATGCTCACACAAGAGAAAAACTTAATTGAATTCAAGAAAGGCAGGATTTGGGGGTTCCCTGCAGGAACAGTGTACAGGTATATGCCATACTTCCTATGTGAGGGACATAGCTACAACTTAGATTTTGCCTTAAAAATGCAAACAATGTGGCCTAATTTTATGTACCCTCATGCAAAGTGGAAACTAAAAAAAAAAAAAAAGAAGTGAAATAAGTCCTCCCTAAGAAAGAGAATCATCACAACCAGAAGGGGAGGTATTGTGTAACCACAATCATCATGGCCATTATTAAAAAACAAAAAGCAATAGATGTAGGCATGATTGCAGTGAAAAAGGAACCTTTATACGTTGTTGGTGGGACAGTAAAATTAGTACAACCTCTATGGAAAGCAGTTTGGAGATTCCTCAAAGAACTAGAATTAGACCCACTATTCAATCCGGCAATTCCACTGCTGGATATCTACCCAGAAGAAAAGAAGTCATTACATCAAAAAGATACTTGTACCTGAATGTTTATTGAACACAATTCCCAATCACAAAGATGTGGACTCAACCTAAGTGCCCATCACTTGATGAGTAGATAAAAAAAAAAAAAAAAACAGGATACACACACACAAACACACATACACACATATATACATACATACCATGGAGTACTACAGAGCCATAAAAGGGAATGGAGCAACTTGGATGGAGCTGGAGAACATTATTCTATGTGAAGTACGTCTGGAATGAAAAAGCAAACACTACACGTTCTTACTAATAAGTGAAAGTGGAAAAATGAGTGTATATCATCATCAAGTAGTTAAAGGACATTGGAAACTAAGATGGGGGGAGGGTGGGAAGACGGGGAGGGACAAAAACTTATCTACCAGGTTAAAAGCATGCTATTTTGGTGAGGGACACACTGAAAGTCTAAATTTCAGCTCATACAATTATCCATGTGACAAGAACACTTATATCCCCCAATATTTTGAAATAAAAATTATTTTAAAAAAATCAGAGTTTATGGAAATGAAATCAAAAGAAAATTCCCGTGTATATAAAAAATGAAAAACTATGGAGCAGCAATAATAAATTATAGCTGCTTACAACCCCAGGAATGTTGCTCATAAATGTATATTGAAAAAAGAAATATGTCACAAAAGAATACAAGGAAGAGGATTACATATGGATTGTCAAAGCAGGTCAAAATAAGCCTACAAGAAAAAAATCAGCAAGAATATAATGCTCTATATATCCTAGTATAGCACTACAAATTAAACGTGGTTTATACTGAGTGAGGATACAGTTTAGTAGGAAGGAATAAAGGAATTATAATATTTTGGCTCACTGTAAATAAGCAAAATATTGAATTGACATTTATAGAAAATGGTGGAATTAACATGGATAAAGTAGAAAAGTTATACATATATAGTACACATATTTTTGATGTATAAAGATTACATAACATTTCTGTTGAAAGAACCCATAGGAGTCTTCAATTTGTTATAAAATGTATTTTTAACAAGATTTTATATGTTCAGACTAGAATTTTTATCATGCTGAATCACAACTATACTCATTAAATCCAGTAAAATAAATAAATAAAATAAAATAATTGTTATTATTATTATTTTTTTAATTCTGTAGTCATGAAAACATTGAAGGAATGATAAACATGACTTCACACTCACCCATACATTTGGCAACTTAGAAGAAATGGACCAATTTCTCAAAAGCCATATACTATCAAAACTCAACCAAGATGAAATGGATGATCTGAATAGCTCCATAAGTATTAAAGAAATTGAACTTGTATTAAAAGACTCCCCAAAGTTAAACCACGTGAAATATCACTATAAACCTATCAAAATGACCAAAGTAAAAAATAGCAACAACACTAATTGCTGCTGAAGATATGGAGAAGCTGAATCACTCAGTCATTGTTAATCGATATAGTTATAGCCACTCTGCAAAAGGGTTTGGCAGTTTCTTATAAAGTTAAATGTGCAGGTGCTACATGATCCAGCAATGTACTCCTGGGTATTTATCTCAGAGAAATGAAAACTTAGGTTCACACAACAAATTGTTATACACACATACACTACGAGCTACTCCTCAACAATAAAAGGGTGTAAATTATTGATTTGTTCCATTAAAAAAAAAAACTTGAATGGCTCTCCAAAGAATTATGCTAAGTTAAAAACTACTATTAGATTATTTTATTTATATAATGTCATTGAAATAAAAAATTTGAAAAGTAGAGAACAGAATGTCAGGTGTTCTGACATTTTGAGGGGAGGGAGGTGGGTGTATTTCGGCAAAGGTGACAAGAGGTACCCTTGTGGTAATGGAGCTCTTCAGTAACTTGATTACAGTTCATAAAGAAAACTTCAGATTTAATATTTTATAAAACTATATAAAACTAAATGCATACACACACAGAGACATGAATAAGTTATAAGTAAAGTTGGAAAAATCTGAACAATCCCAATGGATTATGCCAATGTCAACATCCTGGTTGTAACACTGTACTGTAATTTTCCAAGATATTATAATTGGGGGAAACTGGGTAAAGAGTATTCTGTATTTTTACTTAGAAGTGCATGTAAATCTATAATTATCTTAATAAAACTTTCAATTAACCATACTCTTTATGAACACTCTATGATAGTGTAAGACAGATTACTTGTAACATGACCATAGACTAAAACAAGTTAGAATGTTCATAAAACGGACATGGCATGATTATCACTCTGTTAAACAAATTCAAAGAAAGCAAAAATGTTTAAAATTTAAAATTAAAAACAGCAATGAAAAAGGAGACACAAAATGCACTATACAAAAAGTATTATTTTGGGATTTTTTTATAATGAGCACATGATACTTTAATTCTAGAAAAATAAAAAATTTATTACATATATTAATACACTTCTATTCATTTACATTTCTAATACTTACTAATTTAATTTGAGGTCATAGAACACAATAGATTTTGAATGAGCACTGGTAGAAACTCATTCTGAATGGCACATTCATAATTTGATGGAAGAAGCAGAAATCTTCAAATATTGAGTTTTAATTAAAAAAAAAAAGTCAGACCTTCGCATTAGTTCAAGACAGGTATGATTGGGAGTGGTGAAGCATAGTACTGATGGGTTGGGAGTCCCTGGAACTTGTCGCACATCAGGATCACCCACTTGTTTCTTACTAAAGGCTGCTGATGTGCCTTTTTCTTTGATTCCTCCCCTATTCCTCTGCTAATGTACTTTGGGCTTGACTCAAAATTATTCAACTGTGAAGACACAGAATTTCAAATTGGCCTGCCTATTTCAGTACGCACAAATTTCTCCACAGCAGGGAGATTTCTCTGGGGAAATTTTGAAAGCAAATGAGGATGCTACAGGAGTTTGGAGAAGATTGTTTTCTATGTGGACAGGTCTGGGTGCAATTAAGTTGTCCTCAAAACTAGAAGGGCTAGAAAATATTTTGAGGAAAATGTGGTCCTCCTCCCAACACAAAGAACAGCATTTCATTTCTGAATAGAGGAAAAATATCACCGGATTGCAAAATCTTCAGAGCCATAGGCACCTGAGAGGGCAGCCTGTGTGTAGAACAACTCTGGGAGGCCCCATTCACATCTCACCCAAGCACACTGGTGTTGGGCAGTGTGCAACTCACAGGACTGTATTCGGGGATTTTGCCGAATTCAAGTATTGCCACCCTTGACTTCCACCTGGCTCAGAGATATGATCCTTTCACGAAGGAGGAGAGTGAGGCCTAGAGAAGGAAAGGAAGTTGTCCAAAGCCACACCATTAACCACAGAACCAGACTAAAATCCAGAGTTTTGAATTTTAGAACAATGTTCTCTTTATCACCAAAGCTTCCAGGAAAAAAAAAAAAAAATGTTTTTACTCAATACAACAAAAACAGCAACAACAAAAAGGTGTTTTGTTTTGTTTTGTTGAGACAGAGTCTTGCTCTGTCACCCTGAGTAAAGTGCTATGGCATCATCTTAGCTCACAGCAAACTCTCTTGGGCTTTAGCCACCCTCTTGCCTCAGCCTCCTGAGTAACTAGGAATACAGTCACGCATCACTGTGCCTGGCTAGTTTTTCTACGTTTAATAGATGCGGGGTCCACTCTTGCTCAAGTTGGTATCAAACTTCTGAACTAAGCAGTCTGCCCACATCAGCCTCCCAGAGTGCTAAGATTACAGTCATGAGCCACTGTGCACAGCCAAAAAAAGTGTTTCTTTTAAATACTTTACTCTATGGCTATAACCTAAACCAGGGATGTTTCCATAATGTCACCATAAGTTCTAAACTCAGTACAGATTCTAAGAACAGTTTTCTCACATATAAGAGTAACAATAAACCCACCTCAGGGATAAGTGAATTAATATTGGTAGAACACATAGAACAGTGCCTGTCATATAACAACTATTATATAGGTATTAGGTATCACCATCATTATTATTACTATTAGCCTAGATTTCTTCCCCACTAAAATGTGAGTTCTTCCCAGAACATATACTTTTTATCTTTGTTTCCACAAGAACTACTATGACTTTGGAAAGTGCTATATTAATGCTGTCTTATGATGAGTGCAAGGATGAATGGATGAATGGATGGATGAATGTGTATAAGGATGAATAAATGGGTGGATGAATTGGGATGAATAGATCAATGGATAACTGGATAGAGGGATGGACAGATTAATGATTGGGTGGATGGATGAATAAGGATGAATGGTTGGCTAGAAGGATGAATGGGCAAAT
This sequence comes from Loris lydekkerianus, assembly GCA_963574355.1. Taxonomy (NCBI): domain Eukaryota; kingdom Metazoa; phylum Chordata; class Mammalia; order Primates; family Lorisidae; genus Loris; species Loris lydekkerianus. Next base: position 6,914 of record CAUYPK010016336.1, on the reverse strand, counting down.
GATTTGAGGTATGAATGAGGATGAGTGGATGCATGGATGATTGGATGGATGGATGGATGAATGGATGGATGGATGGATGGATGGATAGATGGATGAATGATTGGATAGATGGATGGATGGATGGATGATTGGGTAGATGGATGGATAAATGAATGGATGGATGGGTAGATTGATGGGTGCATGGAAGGATAGATAGATGGTAGATGGATGGAAGAGATGGAGGGGTGAATAAGTGGATGATAGATGGTTGAAGGCAGGTGGATGGATGGATAGATGGACACATGGATGAATGATTGAATTCAAGCTCACATGATTAAGCAACTGGTTAACAATAGAGAATGAGTCTCCCTTATTGGGTACTTTTTCATGAAGAATGAAGAGATGAGGCCAGTCACTGATGATATGTGATTGCTTTGGTGCCATTGAATTCTGAAACTCTCGGGGCCTTTGACATTTATCCTACTCAAAATTCGCCCCAGTGGAGGAAATCACATAATTAGTAGCCTGAACATGAAGCTCTAGTTTAATATCTGTGGAAAAGCAAGATCTCATTCCCAGGATAGGCAGGTAATTCTTTGCCTGTACTGCTGTGACAATCAGCAAGTTCATCGTAGGTCCATTTTATTCTTCCTACTTCCCTGGACCTCGTGGTGACACCAAGAATGAGTCTGATTTCCCTACCCCCAGGTTTTTGGTTCATTTATTCAATAAATAGTTAGTCATCATAAATGATTAAAGAGTAGATAGGATTCCTGCTCTCCTGAAGATTACTTTATCATAGAAGAGACAGAAGAGGAAATAATTAACCAAAGATAGAAAGATGCACTATGGAAAGTGCTATGGAGAAAACTCTCAGGGCAAGCTGTTTCGACAGTGCCATCCCTGAGTCTGCCCCAAGGTGCACGAGAGGGAAGCAGATACTGTTTTTCAGTACTTCAGACTCTGCTAATAGTGTAGACAGAGAAGTGTCAGGATCACACATTAATTCAATGATTGTTTAACTGTCAACTGGATGAGATTAGAAAGACAGTGTCATCAGGCATCTGCTTGCAGGTGCTAAGATATTCTATAAAGATACACCCAAAATTGAACAGGTATATGAATCATCCAAGTTGGAACAGACTTTAGGGGTCTCCTAAATCACACTCTGTGTACACATACCACACACCCAAGTTGAGGCTTAACAAGAAAAAGGGGGTAAATGTCAGGTGTCCTGACTGCAGCGTGCTGTCTCTCTGGTCTTCGGCACACACTCCTTTTACATATTGCAGTCCTTAGGGTTTCCTTAATGAGTATGGGAGTTTCCCCCCTACCATTTCACTGATTCACTCATTCACTTGGCAGAACTGAAGTGATGGTGTTTCAAAAGGTACTACCTGTTTTTCAGAAGAGGCTACCCCTTCCCTTCCTTTCCAAATCCCCCACTTAATCCCACATTGTGGCCTAGTGTGGCCCTAAGACTCCACTGTCACCAGGATCTATGTCATCGTGCCTTCTTTCTCTGTTTACTTTGGTCACCACCGGAAGCCAAGACACTCATGTCAGGATCAGCAATAGATTCCACCTCTTGTTGTGATCCAAACCCCTATACTCTCCTAACCTCACAAATGCTTCCACTGATGCTCTGAAACTTAGAGTACATCATCAGCTCATGCTCCTTTATGTTGGACCTTCCTCCCAAGAGTCTCTTCACTTCTTGCTCTTACTGAATTTAAGCTATCCTCAGAGGGAAGCTATGGAACCCTGCCACAAACAATGCTCACTCTCCACCCAACACTCTAACCATTCACTGTTGCTGCTTCCAGACTGCTCATTCCATTATGCTTTTTATATCCCCAAAGTCTCCAGTTTTTGGAAGCTTATTCCACAAGGCCACTCATTCCTAGAGGGTGGAACCATTGTGAATGATATTGGTAACTTTAGGAAAAAGACCCCAGGTGGCTTCCTCATTCCTTCTGCCAGGTGGAAACAGAGCAAAAAGATGGCCATCTGTGTACCAAGAAGTGAGGTTTCACCAGGCACCAGACAACAAATCTGTCAGTGCCTGGACTTGGACATTTTAGCCTCCAGCACTGTGAGAAATAAATTTCTATTGTTTATAAGCTAGCCAGTCAATGGTACTTTGTTATAACAGCCCAAATGGAATGAGACAGGGGTGAGGCAACACAGGCAACCCTGTGGAAGGCAACCCTGGCGGGGGATCCTCTATCACAGATGGAGGACTACATGACTATCAGTTCAGCTATCTGGAGCCTGGAAGAACTTAGAATATTATATAAGACTATTTTGTCATGAAGAGCGTTGAGACATAGGCTCTAAGTGGTTCTCAGATGTACCTAAACATGCTATCTTCTGCATTCTAGCTGCTAATACTGCCTGAGCTGGAAAACCACTTGTTATTTTTATTCTTTGTTATAGTTATATGTGGACAAATATCATTGCACATTTTAGAATGTAAGCAGTTCAGAGCTAGGACTTCACAGCTTTATAATCTCTCCTATTTCTACTTCAGAACATGATATAGATACAGAGTGGATGCAAGCCAATAGTTGACATTTATGGAGCACTTTGTACGTGCTAATGTGTAGGTTGTTTGCAAAAATGGTTGTGATAATTTCCTTCCTTGCATGCATTTTTTCTTTGTAGTATGAATCTTCAGCTCTTCCATCAAGCAGTGAAGTCAGTTTTCCCAATCCTTGAAACTAGACTGGCCCATCACTTACTTTGACAAATACTATGTGGCAGAAATGGCAAACATTGTGTCCACAGTGAGCTTCAGCCTCCAGAGGCCTTGTATATTTCTGCTCAGTCTCTTGGATCCCTGCCAGGCCTACCTCTGAACAAGCTAGGACTAGTCTGCTGGAGGATGAGTGATCACATGGAGCGGAGTCATGTTGTCTCAGCTGAGGCCATCCTAGATCAGCCAGCCCCAGCTGGTCTGGAAGCTGACTTCAGACACATGAGCAAGGCTAACCAAGGCCAGGAAAACTACACGGTGATCCTTATCCAAACCGTAAAGTCACAAAACTGTGACAACTAAATAGTTTTTTTTTCTTAAAATCAGGTGTTGGCAAAGTATATCCTATGAGCCAAATTTGTGTTGTCTCCTATTTTTGTAAATGTAGTTTTATTGGAAGAGAGTGTTTCTCTTTCCTTTATGTATTGTCCATAGCTGTTTTTATGTACATAACAATAGCAGAGTTGATAGTTGCAGGAGACACTGTATGGCCTGCAAAGCTTGAGATATACTCTCTGTCTCATCACAGCAAAAGTTTAAGTCACTAAGTTTTCAGACAGGTTTTACACGTCCAGGAAATAAGTCATGCACTTTAAGTTATTATACATTTTAGTGTTTACTTTAACCCAATGAGGGTTTATCGTGCCCATTTTACAGATAGGAAACTGAGGTAAAGTGAGTGGGAATATTTTATATGTAGCAGTCAGGAGAAGACCCAAATAGCCTGGCCTTAGAGCCCCATGACAATGATATACCACCTACATAAATTATGTTAAATAGATGGAGGGAACGCAGAGCTGAATAATAGCTTGTATCAGATGTTATGAGGGGGAAGAACAGTCTTCAGGTCAGTGGTGTATATTTCTGGAATTTTCATGAATGAGGTTAGAAATTTCTGTATCTGAAATTTCTGTATCTGAAAGAGAAAGAGTTCTGACAAGTCTTTTGTCTATGTATTCCTAACAGATGGCTCAGAAAAATCACTGAGCTATATTACATGTGGGTGGAAGAGCAGAAGGAATAAGAAGGGGAAGGGGAAAAGAAGAAAGGAAAGGAGTGGAAATAAAGGAATGGGAGGAAGAGAAGGTTTAGAAGAGAAAGGGAAAAGGCATTCATATCCTACTGAGGGTGAATGTCCTTCTGGTTCTTTTTGGCAACCACTGATGTCCACTCTGGATATAACATTAATCTGTCAATGGGGAGGTTCGGAAGCTCATCAGGGCTCATTGTTGAACAGGGTGAGCAGACATTGGACTATCTATATCTAAACTCTGGCCATTACTGATCCTGTACCCTGCATCCTCTGGAGTGGGTGAGAGGCCTTGTTGGTAGAATATTATACCAGCTCACACATTTTTCATGACTAGGAACATGTTGGAAAACCTATCACTACATCCCAGACTGAAGAGAAGTCTCCCCCATCCCTGTCTTTCTTAACATCTTCCCTCCATCCCTAACTATGCTGACACTATTTGACAACCCACATTGACTTTGGGAGGAGAAAAAAGATATAATTGTTAAAGTGTAAATCCTTTTAAATGATCAGATCAAAAGGAAAATTTCCATCCAATGACACGTAATTAAACACGCAGCCGTGCCCAACTTTGATCCAAGGATGCTTATATACTTCTAAATTGTTGCCAGGGAGATCAGGGCCTGAAAAAATTAAAACTATTCCGCCTCAAAAGGATACACGATTTTCACAGCTTTATAACATGATTTCCTGTTGTGCGGAACTTTGTGTTTTCCCATTTTGCCCTCCCTGCCTCTGTACTGATGTTCAAGGCTGAAAGGAAGCAGCTTTGCAAACATTCTTCGTCCGAGAACTCCCGCGGGCCCGCAGGCTGATGTGAGCACAGAAGCAGACAGCTAGGGCCCATATTTTCCTATTGCTTTAAGATCCCAGATTTTTAAGAGGAAAAATCTGTCCCTCAGGCAAAGCACACTGAGGATTCTCTCAGGGACTTGGGTGGATAGGAAGGCAGCATTATAAGTAAAGCCCTCCAACTTACAGAGAGTCTCAGGTTACACTGGTGTGATCTGATCAATTTACTTAATTCTGTACGCCTTAATGTCTTTTGTCACATTTCCCCAGAAGAAGGGACAGAGACAAATATCAGCAGGAGGTGAGAGGAAGGTGAGCCAGAGCAGCTTCCTCTGTATTTACAGCCACCCCCCATCACTCATATCACCTCCTGAGCTCCACCCCTGTCACTTCAGCAGCAGCATTAGATTCTCATAGGAACAGGTACCCTACTGTAAGCTGCCCATGTGAAGGATCAAGTTTGCCCACTCCTTAGGAGAATCTAATAACTTCTTACTCATGACTTCTCTGAAATGAAAGTTTGCCATGGGGGAGAACTGTGGTGCAAAGGGCATAGGCCAGGCATGACCTTTCATTTGTCTTCATGAAAGTTGTCTTCATGAAACTGGTCCCTGGTGGCAAAAAGGTTGGGGACCACTTCCATAGAGGACTAGGGTAACAGAATAAGGAAGGAAAGCTAACTGATAAATCTAGTTACCACTCTAGACCTGAACAGGGAAGGCTGGGAAACAGGAAAACTTTGCATCAGAGCTTTCCTTCCCAAGGAGCAAAGGAGCTGTGGTGTCTATCCAAGTCCCATCCGGAGAGAGCCTTCTTGGCATGAGAAAAAATCCCGAGAGGAAGGGATGCAAGTACGAGCAGTCGAAAGTCATCCAGAGCCCTTTGTAGGTTGTGTGATCTGAAGGGTGAGCCTGTCTTCTGCAGCTTCTCTGACACACCTGGTTTCTTAACCTCTATAGTGGGGTTAATAATGATCCCCACTACATGGGACTGTTGCAGGGATTGATTTTTTACAAGTAGAACACTTAGAACCTAGCAGGTACATAAGAAGCATTCCCTTGCATCACATCCTTGTCATGATTATCACTTCTATTCCTGCCATTACTCATGACTTCTCTGAAATGAAAGTTTGCCATGGGGGAGAACTGTGGTGCAAAGGGTACAGGCCAGGCATGACCTTTCGTTTGCTGGCCTCGATTTCTTCACCTGTGATACTCAGTTAATAATACCTAGCCAATGGGAATGGTAAAGTTTAAACAAATGTGAGGGAAAACCTGGGGCTAAGTCTTCCTCAGAGAGTTATGAACTCTCAGAGCCAGAGAAGGGGCCTCTCTCCAGTGCTCCCACCTGCAACAGGGGCCCTCTAAGATCTGCTTGGGTGGTGTAAGCTGTCTCGCCTTCCTGACCCTCTTCTCTGTAACATCCTCACTTGGGCCTTAGTGGTTCCCTGGAGCCCTATCAAATCAGCCCCCTTCCCGAGACCGACATGGACAGCCATTTTAAGGATTAGAAAATTAAGACTAAAGGAATTCAAGAAGTTGGCTCAATATCAAGCTGCTTACGTGCTGGGAACAATATAAAGTCTATTTTTAGAGTAATGGTTAAATAAATCAGGATCTAGCCACAGAATGGGATACTATGTAATAGTGAGAAAGACTGAGACATCTACATTCCTATTTAGGAAAGAATTCTAAGCATAATGTTGAATGATAAAAGCAGGTTGCATGGTAGAAGAGTACTTAAATAGCATGCAAAAATACAGTATATTATCTCTAAGTATCTATGAAGATGTGTATGAATTCCATGTTGTAATTTTGAATTTCAAACATCACTTGGCTAGAGACAATAATCAGATATTTGATTGAACATTATTTCAGATGCCTCTGCAAAGGTTTTTTTGTGTGTGTTTGTGAGAACAACAGTTACATCAGTGGGCTCTGCATAAAGCATATTACCCTCTGTAATGTGGGTGGGCCTTGTCCAATCAGTTGAAAGTCTAAAAGAAATAAGATTAATCTCCCCCCAAAAGAGGGGATTTTGCTTCCAGGCTATCTTTGCACGCAGAATGTAATATCACTTCTTCCTCAGATCTCTACACTGATCCTGGCAGATTTTAAACTTGCTGCCTCCACGAATGTGTGAGCTAATTCCTTTTTTATTTTTTTTATTGTTAAATCATAGCTGTGTACATTAGTGCAATCAAGGGGTACAATGTGCTGGTTTCATATACAATCTGAAATATTCTCATCAAACTGTTTAACGTAGCCTTCATGGTATTTTCTTAGTTATTGTATGTAGACATTTGTATTCTGCCTTTAGTAAGTCTCTCCTGTACCCATTCTAAGATGCACC
>CAUYPK010016334.1:0-44552 GCA_963574355.1 Loris lydekkerianus | reverse complement strand
AAGGCTGCATAATATTCCATGGTGTACATATACCACAATTTATTAATCCATTCAGGGATCGATGGGCACTTGGACTTTTTCCATTACTTAGCAATTGTGAATTGGGATGCAATAAACATTCTGGTACAAATATCTTTGTTATAATATGATTTTTGGTCTTCTGGGTATATACTTAGTAGAGGTATTATAGGATTGAATGGAGGTCTATTTCTAGATCTCTAAGTGTTCTCTAAACATCTTTCCAAAAGGAATGTATTAATTTGCATTCCCACTAGCAGTGTAGAAGTGTTCCCTTTTCTCCACATCCACGCCAACATCTCTAGTCTTGGGATTTTGTGAAATGGGCTAATATTACTGGAGTTGGATAATATCTCAAAGCAGTTTTGATTTGCATTTCTCTGATGATTAAGGATGATGAGCATTTTTTCATACGTCTGTAGGCCATGTGCCTGTCTTCTTCAGAAAAGTTTCTCTTCAAGTCCCCTGCCCAGCCTGAGATGGGATCACTTATTCTTTTCTTGCTAATATGTTTGAGATTTCTGTGGATTCTAGTTATTAAACCTTTGTCGGAGACATAACCTGCAAATATCTTCTCCCATTCTGAGGGTTGTGTGCTTGCTTTACTTACTGTGTTCTTGGCTGTACAAAAGCTTTTTAGTTTGACCAGGTCCCAGTAATGTATTTTTGAAGCTGCTTCAATTGTCCGAGTGGTCCTCCTCATAAAATATTTGCCTAGACGGATTCCTTCAAGAGTTTTCCCTGAACCCTCTTCTAGTATTTTTAGTTTCATGTCTTAAGTTTAAATCTTTAATCCAGTGAGAGTCTATCATAGTTAATGGTGAAAGGTGTGGGTCCAGTTTCAGTCTGCACTGGAACGGGTTCCCAGCCAGTTCACCCAGCACCATTTGTTAAATAGGGAATCTTTTCCCACTGAATGTTTTTAATTGGCTCTCAAAGATCAAATAATGGTGAGTAGCTGGGTTCATCTTTTGGTTTGCTATTCTGTTCCAGACATCTACCTCTCTGTTTTTGTGCCAGTACCATGTTGTTTTGATCACTGTTGATTTATAGTATAGTCTGAGGTCTGGTAGTGTGATTCCCTGCTTTGTTTTTACTTCTGAGTGATGTCTTGGCTATTTTAGGTTTTTTCTGATTCCATATAAAACAAAGTATTATTTTTCAAGATCTTTGAAGTATGACAGTGGAGCCTTAATAGGGATTGCGTTAAAATTATACATTGCTTTGGGTAGTATGGACATTTTAACAATGTTGATTCAACAATGTTGATGAGCATGGTATGTTTTTCCATTTGTTAACGTTTTCAGCTATTTCTTTTCTTAGAGTTTCGTACTTCTCTTTATAGAGACTTTTCACACCCTTTGTTAGATAAACTCCCAAATATTTCATCTTCTTTGGCACTACTGTGAATGGAATAGAGTCCTTAACTGTTTTTTCTGCTTGACTATTGTTGGTTGTTATAAAGGCTTACGATCTGTGAATGTTGTTTTTGTAACCTGAGATGCTGTGTATTCCTTGATCACTTCTAAGAGTTTTGTAATAGAATCTCAGGTGTTTTCCAGATATACAATCATATCATCTGTGAAGAGCGAAAGTTTGATCTCTTCTGACCCTATATGGAAACCCTTGATCACCTTTTCTTTCCTAATTGTGAAGGCTAAAACTTCCATTACAGTGTTAAAGAGCAGAGAAGACAATGGGCAACCTTGTCTGGTTCATGATCTGAGTGAAAATGATTTCAATTTAAATCCATTCAATACGATATTGGCTGTACATTTTCTATAGATGGCCTCTATCAGTTTAAGAAATGTCCCTTCTATACCAATTTTCTTAAGTGTTCTGATCATGAAGGGATGCTGGATTTTATCAAAGGCTTTTTCTGCATCAATTGAGAGAATCATATGGTCTTTTTTAAGTTTGTTTATGTGCTGAATTATATTTATAGATTTACATATATTGAACCAACCTTGAGACCCTGGGATAAAACCGACTTGGTCATGATGTATAATTTGTTTGTTGGGTTGTTGGACTCTGCTTGTTAGGATCTTGTTGAATATTTTTGCATCAATATTCATTAGTGATATTGATCTATAATTTTCTTTTCTTTTTTGATATTTTCCTTGTTTGGGGATCAGAGTGATGTTTACTTCATAGAACGTGTAGGGTAGAATTCCTTCTTTTTCTACATTTTGGAACAGGTTGAGTAATATAGGTACTAGTTCCTCTTTAAGGTTTGGTAGAATTCTGACAGGAAGCCATCTTGTCCCAGGCTTTTCTTTTTAGGGAGATGCTATTTCAGAACTTGATATAGGCCTGTTCAACATTTCCACTTCATTCTGGCTAAGTCTTGGAAGGTGATGTGTTTCTGAGTATTAGTCAATTTCCTTCAGATTTTCTCATTTCTGAGAATAAAGTTTCTTATAATATTCATTAAGGATTTTTTGAATTTCTGAGAAGTCTGTTGTTATTTCATCTTTGTTATTTCTGTTTGATGAAAATAGTGATTTTACTCTTTTTCTCCTGGTTAGGTTAGCCAAAGGTTTATCTATTTTATTGACCTTCTCAAAGCACCAACTTTTTAATTTATTGATCTGTTGTATAATTCTTTTGTTTTCAATTTTATTAATTCTGCTCTAATTTTGGTTATTTCTTTTCTTCTACTGGGTTTGGGATTGGAACGTTCTTCCATTTCCAGTTGCTTGAGATTTCCCATTAAGTTGTTAACTTCCTCTCTTTCTGTTCTCTTGATGAAGGCTTGCCATGCTATAAATTTCCCTCTGCAGTATCCCAGAGAATCTGATAATTCGTGTCTTCATTGTCATTTTGTTCAAGAAATTTGGTAATTTTATTCTTAATCTCGTCTATGACCCAGCTATCATTCAGCATACGGCTATTTAACTTTCATGTTTTTGTATGAGTATGCAGATTCCTGTTGATACTGAGTTCAACTTTTATTCAATGGTGGTCTGAGAAGAAGCGTGGAATAATTTCTATTCCTTTAAATTTACTGATGTTAGACTTGTGACCTAAGATGTGATTGATTTTGGAGTATGTTCCATGGGCTGATGAGAAGTATGTGTATTCAGTTTTGTTGGGATGAAATGTTCTATAGATGTCTGTTAAATCCAAATGTTGGATGGTTAGATTTAAATTTAAAATTTCTTTACTCAGCTTCTTATTGGAAGATCTATCCAACACTGCCAAAGAAATGTTAAAATCTCTGACTATTATTGAGCTGGATGAAATCAAATTGCTCATGTCTGTTAGAGTTTCTCTTATAAACTGAGACACATTCTGGTTGGGTGCATAAATATTAATAATTGAAATCTCATCATATTGAGTATTACCCTTAACAAATATGATGTGACCATTGTTATCCTTCCTTAATTTTCTTAGTTTAAAGCCTATTGTATCTGCAAATAGAACTGCAACACCTGCTTTTTTCTGATTACAATTTGCCTAAAATATGGATGACCATCATTTCACCCTGAGTCTATATCTATCTTTTAAGGTAAGATGTGATTCTTGTAAGCAGAAAATATCTAGCCCAAGTTTTTGTATCCAGTCAGCCAACCGGTGCCTCTTTAGAGGACAGTTTAAGCTGTTCACATTAATGAAGAATATTGATAATCCTGTTAAAATTTTGGGTATCGAGTTTTTCAAAAGTCCAGTGGATATTTTTAGTTATTTCACCACCATGGCATTTGCAATTTGATCAAAAGTTTCTGAGTGAGTTTACTTTTGTGGTAGAGGATTGGGCTGGTCATTATGGAGGATCGGTCTGAGAATATGCTGAAGAGCTCATTTGGTTATAGCAAGTTTCTTCAATATGTGAATGTCATTAAAGTTTTTAATTTCTCCATTATAAATGAAACTCAGTTTAGCTGGATACAGGATTTGGGGTTGAAAGTTATTTTGTTTTAGGAGATTAAAAGTCGATGACCACCCTCTTCTGGCTTGAAAAGTTTCAGTAGATTGAGCTGCAGTTATTCTAATATTCTTCCCTTTGTAGGTTATGGTTTACTTACGTCTGGCTTCTTTCAGAACTTTCTCCTTCATAGTAACTTTAGTGAAGTTAATTATGATGTGCCTGGGGGATGTCTTACTTCGGTTGAGTCGTGCTGGGGTTCTGAAACTGTCTGCTATCTGAATTTCAGAATCTCTTGACATGTCTGAAAAATTCTGTTTCATAATTTCACGGAGAAGCACCTCTGTGCCTTGCCAAGCCACTTCGTCACTTTCAGGGATTTCAATGAGGCGGATATTAGCCTTCTTAGAATTATCCCAGAGCTCTCTGAGAGAATGATCCATTTTTATTCTCCATTTCTCTTCCTCCTTGAAAGTTTGGGAGCATTCAAAAGCTTTGTCTTCAATGTCAGAAATTCGTTCTTCTGCTTGCTCCACTCTGTTGCTATGGAATTCTACTGTATTTTTCATATCTTTGAGGGCTGAAAATTCTTGCTTCAATGTGTCAAAATCTTTGATGATCTTGTCTTTAAATTCATTAAATTCTTGAGACAACTTTTGAATTTCTCCCTGAATTTCTAATTCCCACTTTTCCTCCATTCTATTAATCTTGTTTGCAATCCAAACTCTGAACTTGATTTCTGACATCTTTGCCATCTGTTTATGAATGGGATCTTCAGTTATGTCTGCCATATCTTTCCTTGGGGGAGTTGATCTACTTTGGTTATTCATGTTATCAGAATTTTTCCACTGATTTCACCCCATGATTATTTTACACCATTTGACTAGATGAGTGGATACATAAAAGTTGGGTTCAGGGCTCCAGGAGTAGTGATTAACCAGCCCTTTGCTCAAAAGCTGGGACTGGTGTCCATACCTTTTCTCCTGGAACTTTGCCAATGATCCATACAGTGCTACAGCCTGAGAAACTGGGGACCAGCTTGGTGTGGTGGGGCTAAGTGGCTCTGTCTTATTTTCAGCTGGTCTCTGTCCAACCCTACTGAATCAGTTACTCTGTGTTGATGTCTCAGCTGTAGAGAAACACCAAGCAATTAAGTCACCCTGCCCCCCACAGGCAATAATTGGAAAAGGAAAGTCAAACCTTCCTACCACCACACACCCAGGTTACCACTTGGATAGTTCCTCGGGTGATTGGCTCAGTTCAAGAGGTCCAAATCAATTGTCTCAGTCAGCACCTGACTCATGTGGAAGAGTTTAAAAGGTCTCTGGCCACTAGATCGCAGGGGTCTGCTGACAACTCAACTCAAATTTGACTTGGTCTGGTGCTCCATGAGATCAGGAGGACCCACCCAGCAAATAGATTAGTCTGGGAAGGTTGATGCCTCCTTCCCCACCTTGCACCTCTGTCACACCCAGTCACTGATAACTCCGTAAGACTGTGACCCAGTTGCCTTCAATGAGCAGATACTCCAGGGGTTTGCACCTGCCTGAATCACAAGGAGATCTATATCTCCTCAACCAGGCCACTGCTTTCTGCCACTATCCAGCAAGGGGAAGTGAGGCCTGACAACCTCAGGTGCTTGATGGAGGCTGGGGCTGTTCACTCAGTTCCAGCTCCACCCTTGATTGATGTTACTGACAGAACAGAAGAACTTTGCGGCATTTGTTTCTGTCCCAGCTAAATTCCCCTGCAGAAAAGAAGCTATTTTGAGTTCACAGAACCTGCGCCTCAGGCCCTGTCTTTGCTGCTGACCGGTAGTTTGTATTTGCAGCACAGTTAGCTGTCATTTCTAGCCTCCTGCCCACCTTTGTCTTACTGATGATCCCCTGAGGGCTGGGTGCATCTTAGGCTCAGTAAAGCAGTCCTCTGTGTCAACCCTGGTCTGGGAATCTGCCAGCTCTGCATGTGCATTTTCTCATCCCCATGCTCCACCCAAGCCGGTACTACCTCAGGCAAACCCTTTACTCACGAGGCCTGTGTTTTTGTCCCAGATCTATTCCACCAGTGGTTACCACCTGAGAAGATGTCTGGCCTCCTCTGGTTGCCCAGAGAGCCAGGGAGTGTGACTCCAGAATATACAGGGGTGAGCCCTATTTTTGCCCAAAACAGCTGATGCTCTTTTCCTTGGGGCACCGCCACTCCTATGTGGTTCCCTCTCCACCGACCATCCTCTCCTCACTCCAGTGCCACAGAATCAGCACTGGCCAGCAACAGTACATGCCCTGTCCACAGCTCTTGAAATAATACCCAAGAATCTAGACTCCTGGGGGACAGGCCTCCAGACCTCAGAGTGAGAGTGGAGGGGAGTGTTGGGAGCTCAGAATTGTGGGTAGAGAATATATACAGTTGTATACAGTTTTATGCCCAGCAGGAGAGCACCATGGCACACTGGTAGGGGAAGTAGGTCCAGTTTTTAGAGGGTCTCCCCTGTGGGATATAATGGGAGGATTTTTGAACTCTGCTTATTTGTTTATGGGGTACTCCAAGCTGTTCTCATGGGGGAGGGGACTCCCATCTGCTTGGTGATGGATTTTGTACCTTTTGTTTGTATCCTTGGGGTCTCAGCTCGCCTCAGCAAGGTTGCTGTGCATTCTTCAACCTTCTCTCTTGGCACAGCTCTAATCTGTCAGGTTAATTGCTAAATTTCTGTCCTTTAACTCTCCTTCTGGACGGGAGCCTCTGTGGAAAGCTGGCTTCAGTCAGCCATCTTGTCTCTGCCCTCCCAAAATAAATTTTATAAAAGAAACCAGAATGGAAAAATAAACACTACATGTAGTCACTATTGAACTGGAACTAACTGATGACCACACATGTTCACAGAGGGAAGTAAAAGTCAGTGAAAATCGGAGGGTGGGTAGTAAGTGGATGAGAAATGGGTTAAAATCTACCTAAGGGTACAATTACCACTATCTGGGTGATGGGCACCTTTATAACCTTGACTCAAGCATAATAAAATTGATAGAGGTAACCCCAAGTACTTGTATCCCTGTAACATTTTTAAATTAAAAAAAAAAAAAAAAGCGAAAGGTAATAAGGCCCAACCTGGTGGCTTACACCTATAGTCCTAGAACCTTGGGAGGCTGACTTGGGAAGATGGCTTGAGCCTGGGAGTTCAAGGGTAGCCCAAGTAAGAGCAAGACCCTGTCTCCACAAAAATTAGAAAAATTACCTGGGTGTAGTAATGGGCACCTATAGTCCCAGCTACCTGGGAGGGTGAGGCAAGAGGATCATGCCCAGGAGTTGGAGGTGGCATTGAGCTATGAAGACTGATACCATTACACTCTAGTCTAAGAAACAGAGCAAGACCTTATCTCAAAATAAATAAATAAATAAATAAATATTTAAATTAAGAAAATAAAAGGTAACCATACTTTACCCATGGGAAATTTATTTTTATGTAAATGCTTGCTTTGTTTTTAATCATTTTTTAGTTATTTCATTTCCTTTATTAACACACACACACATATATGTAATATATATATATATACATATATATATATATGGAATGTGTATATATATATATATATATATATGGAATGTATATATATATATATATATATATATATATATGGAAAATTATAAAAGTTATCACAGGAAAGTGTTAAAAGAAATAGCATACATGGGAGTTTCCAGTGAGTTGAATTCCTTTTTCTTTCTCTCTTTCTTTCTTTTTTTTTTTTTTTTTTTTTTAGACAGAGTCTCACTATGTTGCCCTTAATAGAGTGCTGTGGCATAACAGCTCACAGCAACCTCAAACTCTTGGGCTTAAGTGATTCTCTTGCTTCTGCCTCCCAAGTAGCTGGGAATACAGTCACCTACCACAATGCCTGGCTATTTTTTGTTGCATTTGTCATTGCAACAATGACAGGCCCCGGCAAAGTTTGAACCTACTGCCCTTGGTGTATGTGGCTGGTGCCATAACCACTGTCCTATGGGTGCTGAGCCTGAGTTGAATATTCTTGTCTTTTATTTTGCATAAAATAGATTCTGAAGCAATGGTCTTCATTGTAGGAAAGTGATAAAGTAAAATCTGGCTTGACCTCAGGAATCTTATTTGTAAAAGAGAAATAGAAAGACTTTTCTTTAATATTCTTCTAAAAAGATGATTTTCTTTACCCAGTTGACTGGTGTGCAATTAATTGGCCCACTTTTAACATGATGAGAATAATAGGTAGGTTTAGGTTGGTATCAAAATTAAAGTGTACAATCTGCATCTAAATTATGAGTTGCTCGCTTGTGAGAAATTTACTAATGGTGACTGCTTGCAAAAGTACTTTGCTGTAGCTCCATGGAATTTTCTCAACTATTTTATTTGTTCCTTCTCCACACCTCCCCCCTGGTGCAGAGAGGCACATCTGTCTGTTTTCTACCTTATCAAGCATGCATCTACATCTGTGAGGGAAACTCTACTTCCTTGGCTAAAAACCTGTATCTGATTGTAGTAATAAAGCTCTACTTCCTCAGTTCAAAACATACATCAGACAAGACCAATTACTCCAAATGACTCATAGTAACAGGCAAAGCAATAGTCATCTTTTCAAAGCCTTTGAACTTCTACCGCTTCAAAGGTGTACTCAAATGTGGTTATGAGGCGATTGTCTAAACTTGCCAAATTACCAGTTTCCAAGCTTTGACATCGTTATTTTGTGTAACTAGACAAAGAAAATCAGTGAAGATTACCTACCAGGAGGAAAAGAGACCAAGAAAACCAAACCAAAACAAACAAACAAGAAAAACCCCAAACCAAAAATAAACCTCTGGATAGATTAAAAAAAAAAAAAAAAAAAAAAAAATCACTATGACACAGGTCACAGGTAAGTGGCTGGTGGCATGATGCCCAGAAGCAAAGAACAAGCAGGAAAGGGCTTTAAATAAGTAATGCTGTAATTAAAATACTAAGATAAACAAGCAGAAAATCTTTATTCTTAATCTTGATCTGAAAAACATTAAAATATATTATTCCAGGAATTATCAATGAATAGAAGTTTCCTTTCAAGGAAGCCACTGTCTGGAAGTTCTGCCTGGTACTTTGAATTCTGGCAAAGAATTTCCTAATGTTCATCTGTGTGTCTGGAGTGTCAACAGTGGTTAATGGTAGTAAAAACTCGTACTTGCCTGCCCACTGTTTGGTAACTTAGATAAGTATGTTGAATTTGTGCCACACCTGTTCTGTCCTTTTTCCAGGAGTAAATTTAGCAGTGACTTTCTTCAAGGAAAATACTTTCTGTATGGTTATCACTTCCTGCCATATCTTTTCCTTAGCATAAAAGGCTTTTTATCTTACCTCTTAAAAACATCTTTAAAATTTCTTCCTTCTTTATAAAACCTCTTCCTAAAAACTACAAGTTATTCTGAGAGGGGCAGGAGTGTATAATTGCTGTAAGCATATTCTCTAACAGCTGCATGCCCAGTTTCCAATCCTGGCTCCATTCACGTGTCCATATGGATCATTTTGGGCAAGTTACTTAACTTCTCTCTTAGTTTCTGCATTTATGAAATAAATGGCAAAATAAGGGTACCTACCTCAAAAGGTTGCTGTGAGCATTAAGTACCTTAATATTTATAAAACATTTCAAATAGGATCTGGTGCGGGTTAGCATTATATGTGCTTTGTTAAGTTTTTTAAATGTATAAACCATGTATGCATTTAAATTACTTTTTAAAGCTTGAATAAATTGGTGGCATAATTTTTTGTTGCTATTGTTTAAAAAAGTGAGAAACTCTGATGAGAAAAAATGTTTAAAGTCATTGCCTGAGTTTAAGAAGTAGTTGGTAGCCAAAATGAGCAGGATTTTTTTTTTTTCTATAATCTAAACCACTTCTAAAGGTGGTTAAGAACTTCTAAAAGTTTCACCTGAGAGTCCAGAGACACTGAGTCAAGTAGACTAAATTTTGCCTAAAAATATCATTGCTTATTTTCTTAGATTGTCATCCCTGTTAAAAAGAGAAGCAAAAAATTTCCAAGCCTTGAAAATGCACTCTTGTCAGCAATAAAAGGTCTATTTTTAGTGGAGTGATATAATTCACACATTATAAATACCTAGCATTCAACCACAGTGCTACTATTGATTCTTAGAGATATAGATCAAGAAAGATTATGGGGTGGCATCTGTGGCTCAAAGGGGTAGGGCGCCAGCCCCATAAGCTGTAGATGGCGGGTTCAAACCCAGACTCGGCCAGAAACTGCAAAAAAAAAAAAAAAAAAAAAAAATTATTTGGTCTATGCCTTCCACTTTATAGCAGAAAGAGACTATAATAAACCAGAAAGCAGGTGGGTTTTCCAAGAGCACGATTAGCCATGATTTGAGCCACACAGGTGGCAAGTGTGCCTTTGGGAGTCAGGCAGCAGTGAAGCTGCATTTCCAGCTCTTCCAATTCTATACCACTGAACACATCTCACTCTTAGTTTCCTCAACGTTAAAAAAATAATGAGGTACTATTTGTAGACGGGATAATAATTGTAAGGCAATTAGCACATTGGCTGGCTTGCAATAAACTCTCAATAAGTAGTGCCTTCAAAGTCTATTCAACATGATGGGTTCATAAATGCACAGTTGGCACATGATGACTGAGTCAAACGTTCATGCTCATATTTAAATATAGCTCAGATTCTGTAAATAAACCTGTGGAGTCAAGTTTTATCTTGTTCACTTTGTGTTACCCAGATCTTGTACAGGAAATGGAGTGTATTTAATATTGATGACTCTGTATGTGTCATTTAATCGCCTCTATTGATTGGATTTCATCAGAGTGTGGGGCTTGGACAGAGCTTTGATTAGACGGTAAGGATTCTTGGCCATTTTCTTTTACCCGGCACCATATCAATGTACCTTCTGGTGTGATATCACTTTCGCAATCAATATCTGAAAAAAGCTTTGCACACAGGCCTCCAGGAAAAGAGAGAAGGCACTGCCTCCGAGTCCCCTTATACACATAGATTAAACCTCTCCAATTGAAAAAGGTTTATTTCATGTTTTAGCGGAGAATAGAGCAAGAAAAAAGACCTGAAGGAGTCTCCATAGATTTCTTATGTAATTTGTGCATCATTTTTTATTTAAAAGTGTCAAATTCTCACTTTTAATGTTGGTTGACATTTGAGAATGGATCATTTTTATCAGTGAAATTTTACAGTTTCAATCTAGTGGTTTTTCTCCCTAGATGTAATAATAGTCTATAAATATATTATTTGGGCAAATTGATATCTTAGAGAGACTATTCTTGTCCAAATTCATTTTGCATGGATTTTACTGCTGTGAAATGTCTACTGGGCCTCCCTGACTAATCTTCCACTGAGGCTAAGTTTATTTTTCCATTTGCCAAAGTTGTTTCACCAGGAATCCACAGAGCTCAGGCTCCAGATTTAAATAACACAAACTAAATGGCATTATGCACAAATGTATCTTTTTATGTGAATTTCATGAAGTTTATGGTGGTAACTTAAAGCTGACTGAGAAACGGGCTGGGATAAAATTCTTATTTATCTCTCCTCTGAAACATGGAATTTTTTTCATTTTTCTGATATCTTATTGGTTACAGTTGCAATGAAACTCCTGGGATTACATGATGAAATTTCAGTGATGTCAGACTATAAGTATCCAAACCCTGAGGTTTAGAAATAATATATTCTATCATGTAAATTATAAATTCCTAAACTAAATTAAACAAATTATCTAGCATCAAGAGACCTAGTGTTGAATCGTATACTGGAAATTTTCTCTCATAAAATCATAGAAAGAAATAGATAAAAAAAAAAAAACAACTATTCTTCACCATAACTTCATTTTTATTTTATAATACTTCTCACTTTTTTTTATCTTTGTCACCACCTGCTGTGGGTTCTTTTATCCTTGCTTTGTGTTCTTCCTTTTGTCATATGTTACTGTGGAAAAATGCTTGGCAAACTAAGGACCATGAATGAAATTCTGCGTCTGTTGTGAAAATAAAGTTTTTCTGGAGCACAGCCACACCTGTTGGTTCAGAGTATTGTCTGTGGTTGCTTTCCCCCTACAGTGGTAGGAATGAATGGTCACAATAGCAACCACGTGTCCTGCCAAGTCTAAATCATTTGCTATCTGAGCTTTTACAGAAAAAGTTTGTATACCCTTGCTTTAGAAGGAATTTTCATCGTGAAAGTACAAGTTTTATGTGGGAGAAGTTGGAGGAGAAATCAGTTCCTCTGCAAATACCATCCTCTTGTCTGATAATTGTCTACATATTTTCTATATCCCATGTCTAAAGTGATGGGGGGGACTATCATTTCTGTGTACATTTTTATATAATATTCTTAATACCAGGAGATAAGTTGCTGAAAATGTAGGTCTGTGCATTTAGTTATTAAAAATTCCCTGATGACATCATAAGTTAGACTTTTAAAAATATCTCTCCTGATTTTTCCCACTTTTATGAAATGACTAAAGTGTGTGGTTGCCTATGAAGAAGGAAAGAATATCTATTAATATATTCGTATCAGTATATATACACATATATATTTGTTTGACCTTTGAATTTTGTTTTTTAAACTATACATAAATATATTTATTTAAAATTTACTTTAACATGTTGCAGAGTCATCACATAGGGTGTAGGTTTTTTTCTGCATTTAACAAGATAAGATATTATATAACATGAGTCTGGAGAAGAGACCTTTCCACTTGCATATGAATTTAAACTTTTCTACCTTTAGACGAATGAACCATAGGCAAGAGAATTAGAAGTCCATTTAACCAAAAGAAATCTTCTCAAGCATTATCTTCTCCAGTTTTAAAACTTTATGGAAGTAACCATTTACTGTACATTAAATACCAAGAGCTTTAGGTATAATATTTCAGTTAATGTCCCTGACAACTGTGGGAGGAGGATGGTTGTATAAGAGGAGACCAAGGGTCAGAATTTAATCAGCTAGTGAGTCACAGGCAGATGGGTTTGTCTGGGTTTATAGCTCAGGGCCTTCCTACAATATCCAGTGCTTCTGACTGAAGGCAGAACTCTGTAGCATGCAGACATCAAGTGGTACCTGGAGAGCAATTTCAGTAGGTATTCTGAGACACGTGAGACCCACACACTCTCAGAACAGCCTTACTGGTTTTGATTATATCATTTAAAATATAATTAGTCAATTGAATAAATAATCATATTTTGTTTGCCTTGGGTCCATTGTTGTGTGAATCCTTGAGGGGAAGATGTCACTGCAATTCCCGAGAAGGAAGAAAGAGCCAAGTGAGGCACCTGAGCAGAGTCAGAGTGCTCCCTCTTCTGTGGACAGAAGCCCTCGGTGTGATATTTTTGCTGTTAAGTATGAAAGGAGACTCAGCAACTCTCTTCCGCAGAAGCTTATTTGTTGGGGCCTAGAGCAGTGGTTCTCAACCTTCCTAATGCTGCGACCCTTTAGTACAGTTCCTGTGGTTTGTGACCTACAGGTTGAGAACCACTGGCCCAGAGGGACCTAGGCTAGAAAATAAACGAAAAAGTACCCCCCAAACCTGAGGGGGGTATAACCTTTCTTGCTCTGCCTCTCTGAAGCGTGCTTGTGGTTGACGTTAAAGCTTTTCCCCCCAACTTTACAAAAACAGGGAACGAAGTTCAAATGCTACTGCCCTGCAGCAAACACCCTTGGCTAATCTTCCACAACTTTTCTTCCTTCCAGAAGAGGAGGGCAAGTGTCTGACAGTTAAGAGTTCTGACTGTCCAAAGGCAGAAGTTGTTGCTTAGAAGGTGACAGCTACCAGTGGGGGTGTTTTTTTTTTAATTGTTAAAGCAATCTGTGACTGGGTCATTTCTTTAGGCAGAAGCAAAATAATCAAACTCTTGAGAGATACCTACATGATATTGAGAAAGGAAGCAGAGGGTGAGAGTTATCCTGATCACAAGCTCTGTGTGCTTGTCTGTCTCTGCTGTGAATCTAAGAGACAGTGCGAGTCCTGGTGTGCGTCTCTGTGTGTGTTCACATTGCATGCACACGCGCATGTCTATGTTTTTCTAGATCAATCCTGCAGATGATGAGAACTTGAAGACCGAGGACAGAAGAGGGGATCTGAGAAAGGAAGGACGGTGGGACCCAGGAGAGGAGCTGGGCTAGAGGTGGAGTGAGGGAGGTTTCATTGTAGGTGTGACTTAAGATGAAAACTCTAAAATGCTCTTCTGTTTGGAAGGGTCAGATCTAGGCTGTGCGGGATCTGAAGCTCATAAAAGTTGAGCATCCCTCTTTAAGAAAAAACAATAAAAATACCAGAAGTACTGAATGTTGGAAAAGGCCATAAAAACTTAGGTTTCTTTAGCTTCGTATTAGATCTCCTACTGCTTCTGGTTGGTTGGACATCTACTTTAGAATCTAACATTCCTCTTCGGACTAAATGCTGATGTGACTAAGGTGACTGGCAATCATCCTGGGAAGAGGTAAAGCTGAAGTAGTTCTCTGTCCTGCTTTGAGAGAGGAAATAATTATGTTTGCTTTTTCAGGTCTTTGAAGGCTGGTCTAGATGTCAAGGTTCAGATACACTAGCACTCTCCAGGGCAGTGGTTCTTAACTTTCTTAATGCCACAACCCTTTAATACAGTTCCTTATGTTGTGGTGACCCTCAACCATAAAACTATTTTCATTGCTACTTCATAACTATAATTTTGCTACTGTTATGAATCACAATGTAAATGTCTGATATGCAGGAGACCCCCAAAGGGGTCATGACCCACAGGTTGAGAACTGCTGCCCCTAGGGCATGGGGTTGCATCAGATTTTGTCACCTAGAGAAGTGCTGGGTACTAGCCAAGAAGGCTAGTGCACATAGGACCAAAAGAGGGATTCCATGCCTGTGCCTCCGAGTGAGGCCGTCAATGGCAGCAGTGCTTACCACATGCTAACTTTCCCTGTCCTTATCTTCAAACACTGTGAAGAGTTGGGAAGAGTTGCTTTTCTGTGAAGAAGTCAGGAGACAGCCTGCTTCACACCAAGGATGAGTGGCAAAGGGAGTTCCTGCCCATTCCCTAGGTCCATGGCAGATGGGCAGCAGCCTCAACAGGGACAGGACACTCCAGTCAGGGTAAAAGAGAATGAGGGACCCTTCCCTTAGGGGAGGTAGCATCTCTCAGAAAATTACTGGAGTACATTTTGAGGGGAAAATAAGCTCCTGTTTGGACATATTGGGTCTAAAGCCCGTCTTTGTTTGTGTACTTATCAAATGCATCACCATTTTTAGGAACAAGTTGGTGAGACCTGGTACACATTTAGTCAAGCCAAATGAACATTAAATATACATGCTCATGTTTCCTGTTACTGGGCCTGTGCTTCAGAGTCCCCTTCTTCTTGCTTACCATCAGCTCTTCTTCCATTTATCTGCGTTTGGTGAAATTGACCTGCCCTTGGAAGGAAGTCCAGCTCAACTGGCCATAAAATCTGAAAATATTTCCTGATTCCCCAGTCACAAATGGTCTTCCCTTTTGAAGCATCTCATCTTTACCTTTCTTTATGGCTCTTCCGCCTGTGACTTTGTGCCCATTTGGACTAGACTAGCCTCATTTATGTACTTGGATGAGAAAGTCACTGGAGCTGTCTTAAATCTTTTGAACTTCTGTTTGCTTGTTAGTTGTTCTATAAAGGCAAAAGCATACACACTCATCTCATGAGAAGCCAGGGGCAGCCCTAGAATTGAACTTCCCAGATGGAAACCATGTGGCTTGTGGGCCTGGCAGGCTGGTCGTCTTCATTTTGTGGCCTAACATGGTACAGACCCTGAAGGAAGAAACCATGACTCTCATCTTTGTATTGTAGCAAGTTAAGGCCTCAAACATGGGGGGGTCTGTCTTGGTGCACAGATGGAGTGAAGACTGTCTGCCTTATAGAATGAATATGTTTTTTAGAGGATGATACCCTTCCTCAGCAGACGAAGTAAACTTGATTTCCCATGTATTAATAATTTCTCTTTCCCGCTCAGCTCCTCTTCTCCCCACAGCCAAAATCCATTTTATCTTTATGAAGTATAACAATGCTCATACTGTGATCGCTATCTCTGTGTGTGTCCCTCAGGACAAGTTCCTGGCCCATAGTAGACTGAATCAGTGGCTGGCAACCAGCTATCATATCCTTCTGCATATGTAGCACTTGGGAACTAAGGGTGTGGGGGGTTCCCCCTATAGTCTCCATTTTCCCTAAGAGGCGGGGAGTCATGCTTTGATACACACCTGCTTCATTTTCTATATGGGCTAATTGCCTGTTCAGGAGGACATCATTATACTGAAAACACAACTCTAGCTTATGAGAGCTACTTTATTGTCTGATGAAGTTGATTGATGTAGGAGAAACTAAATAGAAAAAAATATTCAGTATTAACTAAATATTTTAAACATAGTTAAATTTTGGGAGAAGGTATGAAATCTCTGTGGGGTGGGATGAGGGTGGAAGAAAGGTTTTTCTCTTTAGCTGAGGAGCTGAAGAAAAATAAGGAGAATATAGTATTCTGTGAAGAAGAATGCTGAATTGGCACGAGCAGGAAAGGTAGGATTGGAGTCCTTCTTTGAAAGTTAATTCATATCCTTCATGTTCATTATACTGAAGACCATTAAGCTATTTTATGGGCAAGAGAGAAGTTCAAGTACAGCACAAGTTGCCAAAAGGATTATGAAGTTCATTTTGATTGATCAATAATTAACTGTACCTTGTGAAATTACAGGCTTGACTAACTGTGGAACGTATTGGAGTGAACAGCCCAAGCTGCTGGAAAGAACAGAGAGGACAGAAGAAAAAGCAAAGGAAACTGAAACATCTGTCTGCTTTTTGCTGCAAGAGCTAGCAACCAACATCTTGCAGCTTCCTTCTGTATCTAAAGTACCAACAACATAGAGCAGGGATTGGATTGATATGGGACACTACAGAAGATGTTTGCTTATAATTATTTCTAGCACTTTTTTGAAGCTGGGGAATAAAACATTTCCAATTATTCATCAAGCTCTTGGAACTCATAGGCCTCTATAATAGGGATTTAGCAGAACAACAAATGGCACACAAGGATACAGATGAAAGGAAGGAATGTGAAGGGATTATTACCATAATAAAGCCAATGACTATTTGATGGAATTACAACAATGCAGGGAGTCATAGAGAGATAGAAAACTAATGCTAATTGATAAACACCATAGCTGGTTCGCATTGATTTGATTTATGACATGACTGTGAAATGAATACTACTGCCCATTTTCTTTTCCAGGTGAATATCAAGGAGAGATAGACCTTTTGAAAGATAAATATTGTGGACAGTATATTGTTTCAGTGCTTCTCTTGGAAAAACTGCACACATTATAGTACTGGTAGTTCCACTTTTCAAGGTATTTCCTGGAAATACCTTTTGATAATATCTGACAGCCTTAGTCTACGCAAAATACATGATAATTTTTATTACTCATTTATGGCTTTACACCCTGCCTACGTCTAAACAGGTTTCAAATGTTGTTTATAATAGATCATCTCAAATCTAAAGCAAAGCATGGGACTGATTCTTTCTGCTCCTGTTCTATAATTCCTCTACATCCTTTTTCTCCTTTGCTAGTATGGAGAAAAGTTAGATCATCTATAGATAATGACAATTATAGCAGACATATGCTTTAAAAACTTGGATTTGGCAGATTGTTAAACACTGAGTGGTCTCAAAATGGAAGGGAGGGAAGGCAAAATTGCTTGCTAGCCACATATAGTTGAGCCATCCTTTCAACAATATACTTCAGGCCAAGGAATGTATTGCTGTTCAAAAATGTATATTAAATTTAAATATATATATTTCAGCTACCTCTGATTAGATGAAAGAGTTCTATTTTTTTTTTTAATAAAATAAAACATTTAAGAAAAAGGTAATGAAGATATCCAAATTAAATGGCAGGATAGATGTCAATGGCTCTTCTCTGTCCCCATCTGTAAGAACTCACAGTTGGTTACGCCAGTCATTAATGAACTTGAAGAGTCTATTGTGAGCTCTGTATGTCCCTATGTATCCTTCAGAAGGACCAGTGCTGTTTGCAGGGAATAGGCAATTAAGATCCCTGAGATTTTGTGTAGTTTGGTTTTTAACTTTGTTTTCTAAACTCTGTGTTACATACAACTCAAGCATCTAATGTGAGACAGGCGAGGCATACTTGCTGCAGTAGCCGGGCCTGTGAGTTTCACGATCGCACAGCATGATCAAACAAATCCATTCTGATGCCTGGTAATGTCCTTTAAAGCATTCAGAAAGTCAAACTTGCAATGTAGGAAGGCACATATTTATAAATTAAAATATATTTGCCACCTCTACAAATCTGCATAAGGGTAGTTCTAAACCCCAAGCACCCAGCCTGGGCAGTTTGTGGGGAGGAAGGAATAAAAAGATTGAGATACTTCAAGGCCCCACAAGAGCTAAAAAGTTTCAAATACCAGAGAGGTCAAGAAGAAGATTTTCAACTATTTTTTGAATAGGGAGAACATGTAAAAGGGGAGCAGAGAAGAAGAAAAAAGTTACCTATTCATTTTCTGTTCATAGTTCTCCTAAAATTGGGAATGGGAAAAGTATTTCAGTTTTATAACAATGTTCTTATGGCTTTTGGATGTTATTTATTTATATTACACTAAAATAAATACCACAATAAAGTTTTTGTTTACTATGATTTAAAGTAAAGTAAATGTTTTATGACCAGGATTTAAAGTTACGTTTGTGACTGCAAATAATTCTTTGAAATGAATATTTCCCTGTTTTGTGCTCATACTCAACAAATCTGTTACTTTAAAAATGAAATAAAGCTTGTGTTCATAGAGACAGTCAATAACACTACAGCATAATAATCAATTGCTATTTGTAGCAGCAGGACTAGTGGTGGGGGCAGATCAGTGCAAATTACTGTCACCGTGTGCTGTCATGTATGCAGTCAGTCAGTAGAACCCAAGACAAATGATGCCTATTCAGTGGAACAAGACAGTACTTAGTCATACCTGCACAACAGCAAAGCAAGGCGTGCTGGCGTCAAACACGATGCAAAAGTGGGTATAAATCTCAAACATTGATGGGTGGGAAAAATAAATTAATCCAGCTAAGAGTTCTGCTCCCAAGATTTAAATGCTCATACTTTTTTCTATGAGCTGGAAATAGGTGGATTACAGGTATCGAGGGATCTACAAAAAGGTTAGATGGCTTTTTAGTGAACACCAGAGAACGCTGGACTGTACTTTACTCCAATGTTGCAGAGAGATGACTCTAAAGCCAGATATGGGGTGTAAATCATTTGTGGTGGCCAATTCTAATGACAAACTGAAATAATCCTTTATTTGACATACAAATAAGAAATAGCCTACAGAGAAGGAAAACCCTACATATCATTATTATTGATCTATTTTTGAAACCTTGTTCATTTTTATGTTTAATTCAAAGGATAAAAAGGAGGCCTCTGGTCTTATCTTTGGGAAATGCTTGAATCTTTTAACAAACCAAGCAAATGATTTTGAAGTTAGACCTGCTGACTTCCTAACTTAGTCTCTTTATTTGACAGATCTGGCCAGGTTGCCTTCTTTTAGAAGGTAGGTAATGCAGAGAATAATGGAAAAGAGAGGAAACTGGCTTCCTCACTCGATCCACACATGGCTGTATTTACAGAAACCCAGTTGAGCAAGTTGAAGGCATATTAATCCCTCTTTTTCGAACACTCCTCAATAGTTAATTAAGTCTGCAGAGAAGTGTATTAACTCATTCAGGAGACAATTGCTTCAAATTTTGCCTTGAACAGGATCAGAAGTGGTGAGGCAATTTACTTTACCCTGTATAAAATGAATCTATGGGACCCCTTGTTCAAAAATAGTAAAGAATTTCAAGGTAATAATAATAGAACATTAAACCAACATGGGACCCCTTTATTCAAGGGGCCCCTCGGGACAGCACAGGTCATACATTCATGAAACCTGTCCCCAGTAGGATAGTTTATCTTCCTTCTTTTCAACCTCACAGCAAACACTAGCCTATTTTGGTTTATTTTTACCTAATCAACTCTCCAGAAATTGATCTTTAAAACAAGAATTGCAAACTGATAGCCATTCAGGCTGAAGTTAGGCTGGAGACATGTTTGTTTAACCTGATAGTGATGCTTATGGGCTAACACTGAGCAATGGATCAGCAATCATCTTCTTCGATGCTCTCTCCAGGTTTTCACAGTTCTGTTTTTCTTTAGTGTTTTACAATGAATCATTTTAGCCCCATATGGAATCTACTTCATCCCGGTTGGGGCATTTGTATTCGCCACCTATGACGTAGTAATAAAAATTCTTGGACAGAATTCTATTCCACTAAAATAAGTGCAAATACTAGTAGTATAACCTTCATACTGATAAAAATTATATAGAAATAAAGGAAAAATTTGTTAAAGTACAAATAAATTAATAGTGTTAATGAAATATATCGTCCATGAACTATTCTCTCAGGAGAGATTAACATTAACCCAGAACCTTGTTTGATGAAAACCTGTTTGGCCCAAATGCCTGTCTCTCCTTCACCTTGTTTACTTCATTGATATCATACCTGGAGTGACCTCAAAACTTAAGTTACCAATATGCTGAGCCATTTAAAATTCAAAATCACATCAAAAGCAACTAACACACACCAAAGCGAGGGAGGGAGTTGCACTTAAGTACAACTAAAAGTAATTGAAGGGACTCTTGGAAGCAAATTGTGATCAATGAAAAATAGCGATTCTCTACTCAAGTTCAATGACTTTATTAAATACGCCTAAGATACGTACATTATAAAAAATGCAACAATTCACCCGATGGTTACATATGCTAATGACAAATTGCAATTTTCCGAAAGAAAACAAATGACCTAAAAAAAAGTGCACCTAAGATTAAAAATTTTTTCTGCCAGATATTGCAAAATGGTAACTGAATGCTTTCAGTTCAATGTAGTGATTTCCTTAGTGATAGTGCATGTTCTTAACAGTTTAAAAGTATTGGCCTGCCTTATAACTCCATTGCTAATGGAATACAACTGAAGCGTAACACATTTTTACTGGTTTCCACTTGCTAGATTTATTCTGACATTGAAAGTATATGTTAATTTAATTATGATTAGACTTAACTTTTGGGCTAAACTCACATATAAGAAGATGAATACCTTTTAGAACTATTTGTTCTTTTATTGGAGTAAATGATCATATTTGAGTACTCCTTCAGGTACCTAACTAACAAAATGACGAACATAGCATAAGTTTTTGTCTTTTCTATATTTTACTTATAAAAGTTGTTTGCCTTCTTTAAAGCATTTGGGGAAAAGTGCACATGCTGGGATTCTTGACACAAAGCTATGGGATGTTGGGTTTATATGAGGTGGCTCAGGCCTGTAATCCCAGCACTCTGTGAGGCTGAGGTAGGTGGATTGTCTGAGCTCACAGGTTCAAAACCAGCCTGAGCCAGAGTGAGACCCCCATCTCTAAAAATAGCTGGGCATTTTGGTGGGAGCCTGTAGTCCCAGCTACTCGAGAGGCTGAGGCAAGAGAATTGGTTGACCACAAGAGCTTGAGGTTACTGTGAATTATGATGCCATGACACTATCTCTGGTGATAAAGTGAGACTTTATCTCAAACAAACAAACAAACAAAAAGTGACTCAGATGACATCTTTTTATTTTATTTTTTTTATTTTACAGTTTTTGGCCAGGGCTGGGTTTGAACCCGCCACCTGCAGCATATGGGGCTGGTGCCGTATTCTGTTGACCAGATGACATCTTTGAGAGGTCCTTAGCCTGCGTTGGGGGCACAGTTTATATGTGGGTAGAACTGGGAATTCAGAATAAAAATGAAACTCCTGCACTCGTGATTCTAAAATAAATTTAAAACTGTAATTATTTCTGAATTATAGATTCTCAAGAAAGAGTCCAAGAGCATATAAACAAGTTGATAATGGAATTTCTTTAAGTGCTTTTGCTCAAGGTATCAAAGAATCTATTTAGATTACATGTTAAGTGGCTAAGATTTGAATTTAGTAGAATCTTCTGAATCATACTGTAAGTATTAACTTTTATTCTTAGACAGGGTGAACGTAAAGTTCATGCGAAATTTATAATAGTTATAACTTGAAATTGCACATGAACTTTATGTCCACCCCATATTTTAGCTTTAAGTGTAATTATTTGAAAATCGGTTTCATTCAGCAAATGTTTATGCAGGGATGGTGCACATATAGCAAAGAATGATAGTTTTTTCCTTAGTTGGCTTATCGTGACTAGCAAAGTACATGTGTATTCTTTTCAGTTACTAAAATACTAATTATGCTTTTCTGTCCTTAAAATTTTCTGGATACATGGTAATAGGTTGCGTTTAAGATAACAGGGAGAAAAAGAGACTCATTCCGGTACTGCTGGTACAAACATTTATCTCATGACTATCTCATATATATAGTTCCTTTTTGTGTGTATTTAAAACATAAAATCAAACTCAGTGTCATAACAACTTTGTCAATTAACTAATTTTGTAATCAGTGATTTCATCACAAACTTTCCAAGTACTATAAGCACTAGTTATGTCTGATGCCCTTTCTGTGTTTTCTGTAAATTCTCACGTGAAATAAATAGCAGTGCATTCAACTCATCATTCATTGGTAATTCTGTTCCTTAGAAATAGAAACAAAAAAAGGAATCCTAGCAAAATTTTATGTAGTATATACATGATAAAGAGCATATCAAGATTTTTATTAAAATAGAAACACACGGTGAATGTTTGCTTGCAACACTGACAGTATGCTCACAACTGTTGGTTCCAAAACACTGTGGAGAATTTTAATGACCTGAATTGTAAGAAATGCATAAGCATTAACTAAAGGTGGTAAAAAAAAAAAAAAAAAAAAAAAAAATTCCTAGTTCTAATTTGCAATTTTTTTTTTTTTTTTTTTTTTTTTTTACCATGTTTCTTCCTTACATTGGGTTCTCTCACATGGGCAGTTACAGCCTTATGGGAAGACATACTTGTTATTGGACAGCAGCGATTTAAAATAAAGTGAATTAATCTAAGAAGTCAAGACTTAGCTGGATAGAATATGATGGGACTTATAATTTTAACTAAGAAAAAGAAAACTAGAAGAATATTATTGATTAACATTGTGCTATTTAAATATCTAATTACTCACAATTGTAAGAAAGAGAAAAAGATTATGAAAATTATGTGCATTCTCTCCTCTTCCAAGATGATGATGACAAATCCAAGAAGTCAGACACTACGGAGGAGAAATCTGAGCAAAGAGAGATGATGCCAGTGGCAAGGTAAAGAAGAAGAACAACCCGCGGCCAAAATATCCGATAGGGGAAGACCCATTACAGGTCAGACTCCTGTATTTCAGAGGAATTTGCATGCTTCGGATTCTAGAAAGGCCATTTGCAAGGGGAAGTATTCAGCAGCTTAATCCAGGATTGAAAAAAAAAAAAAAAAGGAAATGTTGTTTTCCACTGTCACAAAGCCAGCTGGTGATTACAAGAATGGTGGGACACAAAGTGTTTAAACTTGACATCATGTCTAGTTATTATCTTACTGAAGATGTATCTTAAAAGCCATTGAACCATCTCAAAAAATCTTGAGTCAGCCTGTAAGAAAACAGAGGCAATGTCACTTCCAGGGCAATTCTATTCACCCTAACTTGTTGCCACACAGGCAAAAGAATGGTTTCTCTGAAGCCCCTGAGCAGTTTGTTAATTGTGATTGGACCTCTGCTCCTCAACTGCTCCTCCTCTGCTCCTCTCTGTGTTGAACACGCCATAAATTTGTTTTTGTCACCGTCACCTAAATTGGCTTTAAAGTCCCAAAGCATCACACCGATGCTTCCTTCAAGTGGAAGTTGCACAGCACAAGCCCAGCCACCAAAAATGTGAGATCTTCAACACAGAAAAGAGAAATACAACATTACACAGCAGCGCAAGATCAATTACAAAGTTCTGGACTCCCAACTTATGCCAAAAATCAAAGCTGTTCCCTATCTTTACTGCTATCTGTGTTTTGTGTTCTTTCTCACAAATGGAGATTATCTTTACAAATTGGCTAAATTTCTAACAAAGAACTCTAATTAAAGCAAATGAAACATTTAAAAATGTACAGTAATCCTTCGTTATCTGTTAGTTGTGATTTGCATATAGCATCAAACTTGTCAATGACTAAAAGTTATCTGATTTTTCAAAGAAAATTTTTGAAAAATTGTCTATTATGAATATTAGTTGCCAAATGTAAACTTGCTCTATGCATCAGAATCTCTAGATAAAATAATTGAACTGCAAATAAATACTGGCATGAATGGCCTTTAAAGAAATACAATGTTCCTTTTTCTATTAATACAAAGAAACATTTAGTATTATTTCTCTTCAGAAATAATAGTGAGGGTTTTATAAAAAACATGAAATGCTACCTAGTTAAAATAACAATGCTCTTAACATGCATAGCATTTTGGAAGAACCTAGAGTTTTTTAAGTTTATCATTACCAGATGATGTGAATTTAATGGTGATAATTTTAAAAGATTATTTATAAAAATAAGGATAGATATGAATAATAACAAACACTAAATTTTGCTTAGTTCAGCAAACAATTTGGATTCTATAGACAGAAATGTATTGGTTAAGGAAAAAGAGTACTGCTTGTCTACTAAGAACCTCTGAGGGAAAAGGGCCTACTTAATATTCAGGAAATTATTGGAATTAGCACAGGGTTATTTTTATTAGTGTTACAATTTAAAAAAATTAACAAGTCTTTAAAAACCTACAGGAAAATTGACAACCAAGCATCCTACCACTAGAAAAATGATTTCATTTCTCGAAGATGTCTATTGAGATATTTGGGAGCACTTAGGATTCATCAAAGAGCAGCATTTGTAATATGGGAAAATAGCCTTCGGTAATAGCCCTTTCCCTTAAAATGGTGGCAATTGCCAAGGACCTAATATGATTTGGCAAGTAGTGCCTTGTGAACTTCAATCAAGAGCTGATTTAATCTTATTACAAAAACTATAGAGGTTTTATTGATCTCCTATCTAGTCTCTATTGCTCTGGTCATGTGGATGGAAAATTACTTCCTCTATTTGTTCCTTTAACTTAAGATGTTTTGGAAAAGGAAATTAAAGTTATCAAGATAATGTACTTGATGCTAACAACAAGAAAACTTTGAAGTTAAAGTAGATTAGTTGGGGGAATGTCAATGAGGCTTCCATGGCATGCTGAGATGCTTTATGCTGGTTGTAATGGGGGCACCCTTTTCCCAGAGAAAGAGAAATAGTATTTGCTTTACATTATCTTTTGAATCTCCAGCAAGCAACCCTTCTTCACACAATATCATAATTCATATAGCCCTACTGTCAATACAAGTTGTACAGACCTATTTGAGAGGTTGACAAAATAAAGCTAAAAATGTTGGATGCACATGTACCTTCTAAATAAAAAAAAAAAAAATATATATATATATATATACACATTATGTATAATGCACTTATCATTCAAAAATTTGGGAAATGTAGTAAAAGTTAACTATAGTTGAATGCTGGGGGGCATGGTGTGTAAATTTAAAGATTTCCCTTAGAGATTATTTCTTAATTATCTCTCTGTGCAATAAAAGGAACTAGAAGATTACCACATAATGAAATAGATCTCAGTGAGCCTAGACATCTCTGCACGTCAGCCCTCAGTGTTGGCTCACTGGGCTTCTAATGTCATTCACAAAACTGGCCTGGTCTCTGCAGCAAATCTGGCTTCAATATGGAAAAATGTAATGTCTCAGCATCAAATGCATCTTGTTTTTGTTCAAAGTATCTAGCTTTCACAATGAGTCTCAAAAGTTTTCTTTAAAATTAATGTCTTATATTCCTCTTTTTAGAAACTCAGTATTTGTTGTGCAAGACTACCCAGGGCCATCTTGCCTCTGTGACAGAAATTCTTCTCTCCTTTGTTTAATTCTCCAACTGTTTAAAAAATGTTTTTAAATCTTAGTCTTTGTGATTTTATTCCTGCTACTCATTCTTGGATCTACTGGTAGTAACAAGGTCCTTACCTGGAATTTTGTCTATTTCATGAGAAATTCTCCTGGATGAACTTTACTTATTTATTGAGCACTCCGTAGGTTCATTGTGCTGAATGTAGGGATCCTGCAGTGATAAAAAAAAAAAGAGTGTATCATCTAATGCCTATCCTAAACAAATAAACAGAAGGAGGATGAGTCTTTTTGAATTCCTATCAGAATAACTCTTTTGATAGGCCTTTGATAACTCCAAAAGCCAACAGGAATATTGTTTAGATATTTCTTTTGATTTGGATGATCAAGGAATGACTTCTGGTAGAAAGAGATTTCATCTGAAACCAAAAATAGGAATTAGCTAAGTGAATGTGGGCATCAAACAGGTAGAAAGAAACACGTGCATGAAGACCTAAGTACACAGAAATGATTGTGGATTAGAGAAAATCAAAGCCAGGATAAGAGGCCTGTAAATGTGGTGTCATCTGATTTTTTTTTCCATTGCCCAAGACTTGTCCTGATTACCTACTCTGCCTTGTTTTGAGTTATATCCAATTCACTGTTTCCTATTAAATTGGCATCTGAGACCATGATCAGAGCATAAAGCAATTTAGAGTACAAACAGCAGAGAAACAGGAGTCAAAAGCAGAGGCTGGGGAGAGTCTATGTTATATGTTCAGAGCAAGGATTGGACCAAAGACTTGGGTGTCCCGGGGGTTGTGCTGTATGGAATATGTGGTAGTGGCCTCTCCCTGTCAGAGCAGACAGGGGAAAGATGAGGCCATTGAAAGAACGTATGATTATGAAGAGTAAGCCTTACCCAAATAAAGCATTTAGAGAAATGAATAGACAAATAAAAATAAGTATTCCAGTCATATCTTCATTGGAATAGAATGTTCCTATTTAAGACTGATATTTAAGTTTCTAAATTTATTCTCAGCATGTCACCTTTAAAAAATATATAATCCCTTAGGATGTTGGGCTTGACCATACACTAGTGTTTGGGCACTCCTTTGTTGCTCACTGACATTTGAGGTTAAAATAGACTTCCAATTTTTGTTGTCATATCTAGATTATTATTTATTCTGTACCTATTATACCTGATGGAATTTCATCCAGTTTTCATTAGTTTTCCTTGTCCAAGATCAAGCTCAAGTAACTACACACCATTACTATATGCTTGCAGTCTCCAAATCACCAGAGAAGTCCATGTGGGAGGCACATGTGTAACTTTTGTTTCAGAGTCTGTCCAGGATTATCTAGAATGGGACAGAGGATGCCACCTCGGCAAGTGGGAGATATAGATCAATGACATAATTGAAATTGTTCCTGAGGACATACACAGTGGAAGTCGGCTGAAAGAGGAGTCATATTAAGAAGGGAGAGTAAGTTTGTCTTTTCCCAAAGTACATCTCTCATCTTGGAGACTCTGTGGTAACTTAATGTGTGTGATCTTCTTTGCCTGACACAGACTTGTCTCATATTGGAGTAGAACTAACTTTAGCTTTGCTCATATCAAAAGGCTAAAGATTGAGGTCAGTTACCAAATTCAGGAATGTTGGAGAATTCACCAAAGTGTTTGCATAAACATAGATTATTTCAATGACCTGAATCAGTCTTGTCCTGCTTGATTAAACTTTGGGATCTTTTATAAAAGCTTGCATATATGTGAGAAACATACACACAATCACAAATATCTTGAAGGTGTATCAAGAAGATGTCTTAGGCAGCCTCTGAAACAACTCTCGGTGAGGCCTGCCTCCTTCTTTGCATGCCCTTTTGTGACAAACTTCTTTGAGTGTGGGTTACATCTGGTGACTTACTTCTAACAAAAAGAATATTGCAAAAATGATGAGCTGTTTCTGATAAGCCTAAACATGTATTTACCCAGCAATTGCATGGATGGGAATTATCCCAGAGAAATAAGAACTCAGAGTGACACAAAAACCGCTACACAAATGTTCATAGCAATTTTATTCGTAACAGTCAATAAAATGTTATGTCCTTCAACAGGTGGATAATTAAACAGACAGTGGCATGTCCCATCCATTGAATACAACTCAGCAGCAAACAGGCAGAAACAATCGACACACAACAAATTTGCTCACTCTTAAAAGAACTATGCTGAGAGATAAAGGTCAATCCAAAAAGGTTGAAGATGTTTTGATTCCATTTATATAATAGTTTTGAAATGACAGATTACATAAGTGAGCAAATTTGTACTGGCCAGGGGTTAGAGGCAGGGGGGGATGAGGAGAAAGAAGTGGTTATGATTTTAAATGATGATGCAAAAAATAATTGTGTTGATGGGACAGTTCAGTATCTCACCTGTAGTGGTGGATACATGAACTTACATGTGATAAAATTGTAAGGGATTAAATATACACATATATGCAAGAAAGTAAAAGTGAAACTAGAAGAATCTGAATAA
The DNA here is from genome assembly GCA_963574355.1 of Loris lydekkerianus. NCBI lineage: Eukaryota > Metazoa > Chordata > Mammalia > Primates > Lorisidae > Loris > Loris lydekkerianus. The sequence continues at coordinate 16,210 of CAUYPK010016334.1, read as the reverse complement.
AATTAATGGAATGTATCAATGTCAATATTCTGATGTGATTTTTATTATAACTTTGCAAAATATCATGAATGGAAAATAGAAAGAAGGTACACAAGACAGCTTCATATAATCTCTCACAACTTCATGTGACTTTATAAAGGTCTCTATAAAAATGTCAGTAAAAATCTGATGGAATGTCATTTTTGAGACTAGTTTCCAAAGATAAATGATTTTCTTTCTCTTGTACCTTTTTCTCCCCTTTCTTAGAGGGAAACCAGCTGCTGGGTTGTGAGTAGCCCTCTATTAAGGCTCATCATTAAAGGAAACAAAAACAGAACAAAAATCTGATGTCTGCAAACAACAGCCATCGGGAGTCTGACTTCCATGACCAACTATGTGAGTAACTTTAGGAAGGGTGTCCACAGTGGCCTGCCTACAGCTACTGGGTGAGTTTGAAAAGATGTTCTCTCAGTGAAGCCTGAAATGACTGCAGCCAAGGCCCACAGCCCAGGAGAGACCCTGAGCTAGAGGCACCCAGCTAAGCCAGACCACAGTTCACAACCCACAGAATCCATGAGATAATAAACATTTGGTGTTTTAAGTTGCCGAGTAGTAGGTTGATTTTTTAGGTAGCAGCAGATATCCCAGGTAGTAGATGACTTAGGGAAAGATCATTTAACTGATGATAGTTAACAGATGTCTTCATTTGGTCCCTTGCAATGTCTTACAGAGCAGCAGTGCCACCTTCTCCCCACTCCTTCAGTTTCACCCTACAAAAAACAAACAGAACCAAAGAACTAACCAATAAAGTTTCTGCCCGTGGCATCTCCAATCCACTCTAACCATGCTCTGCCCTGCTTTAAGTCTTCAAGGCTGACAGGTTGGATTGTTGTGGATCTCCTGACCTCTGGCTTCTTTTAGGGTGGACTAATGGAAAGCTGTCCAAGAAGACTGGAGGGAAGGAGGAAAGTGAAGTTAGATTTACGTTTCCTGTCTCTCTCCTTGTAAGGTTACCTTAAACAGGCTACAAGGTTGTGTTGATGAACAGGAAGTTCTGCTCTTCTCAAAGCAGACTGTGGTCCTGGGCTCTGGACCCTGGCTCTTCTGTTCTCCTCTTCAGCACCAGGTATGGATAATGTCTCTAACATTGTTAGCCCCGAGTTCCTGCATTATCCACTGTGGCTCCCCTGCACTCTCACCACACCTTTGTAAATAGTCCCTGGAAAATTGTCCCACTCTGATGATATCTTCGACTTTTCATTTGGACTGAATGATTTTTTAGTCTTTCTGCCCCCTTCTTTTTTTTTGCACTTTTTTCTACTTTCAGCCCCTTTGGTTCCACCAAGAGATCAATTCTATCTCCTTCTTCTTCTTCTTCTTCTTCTTCTTCTTCTTCTTCTTCTTCTTCTTCTTCTTCTTCTTCTTCTTCTTCTTCTTCTTCTTCATCATCATTAGTAGTAGTATAGACAATGTCTCACTCTTCTGGAGTTCAGTAACCCAATCATAGCTCACTGCAATGTCAAGCTCCTGGTCTCAAGCAGTCTTCCTTCCTCAGCCTCCCATAGTGCTGAGATTACAGGCATGAGCCACCATGTCTAGCTATTTCCTTTCTCTCTCTCTTTCCTCTCTCACTCCCTCTCTCCCTTTCTATTTCTCTCTAGTTCTTTCTTTCTCGCTCCTCTCTTTCTTTCTCCTCCCTCCCTCCTTCTCTCCCTTACTCCCTCTCTTCCTGTCTTCTTTCCCTGTCTCTCTCTGGTCACCTTAATGTCCTTCCCAAAGACAATTAATCAATTTTACTACCCTGATTTTCTTTCAGGACTCAAAACTAAGTCCTTTTAAAGAGTATGATTTAGAAGGCAGAAAATGATGAACCATCATGAAGACATCACTATTTGGTTTAGGACCACGTTGTAAAGTTGCATAGCTTTTGTGTGACACAAAATTTCCAATCAGAGGGATCACATGAGGGCTGAAATCTATACTAGACCAGATTTCACCTGTCAGACGTTGAAACTAGGCACAGGGCTGCTCCTGACTCAAGAAAGCGACACATATTTTTCACTGCAGGCTCCTGCTGGCATCTCTAATTCCCAGGGGTCTTCCCTGGCTGCCTAGAGAGGAGTCTCTTTCTCAAAGCACCCAGGACTTTCTATGCTCTCCAAGCCTCTGCTTTGTCTGTGTCACATTGAGATCATCATTTATGGTGTCCCCTCAGAAAACCACATTAAGACAGAGCCCTTCAGACAAATGGAAAGAAGTTTTGGATCAGAATGTGTGATTTTCTGAATAAATAGGAAACTACAGAGAACATATGTACCTTGCTTAGGTAAAGATAACCATCATGCTTCCCTTTAACTGGCAAACTTTCCTTCATTTGTCATATCCCTATTTGCATCATCTATTTCTTTCTGTAGCCCACTGAATAGCAGCCAACATGATTGGGCTTCCATGAAAACATGAAACTAAGCCACAATGTAAGGTATTTTTAAAGCTAATTTGGCATCTCAGTTTCACCAAAGTCCTATGTGTTTTGAGATGCTCTCAGCTTAATAATACACCCTTACAATTTATCAGTCCAGCAAAATTTAAATTCAAGTGTTCAACACACACACAGTCTAAGCATAAACATGGAATACCATCTTTTAAAAGTGCTAAGGCGTTTGGGTGAAACTATCTGTGAATTATCTCAAAGCTAAGCATATATTACTCTTCATTCATTCATTCACTTTCTCATTCATTCATTTATTGCAGGGTCTCTTTTCCTGGCAGCATATTATGCTCTGTATTCCTAGGTCTGTATACTTTATAAAGGAATCTGGTCTTTTCTGCACTGGGTATACAGTGCATTGAATGGAATGATGACAGTTATTCTCTAGGGTACAGAGACTTACTTCCATGAAATTGTACTTCTAAAAGTTTCTCAGATATGACCTGACCTGTCAGTGAAACTGAACCTTTCCCTATGCAGCTCAATCAAAAGATACTGCAAAAATTTGGGGGTAATAATATAATTTGGTATGACGATGTGATGGTTAAATGGATTTATGTCACCTTTACTTGAATTTAAAATATAACACAGTTTTAATTTTGCTAAATATTTTCTGTGTAAATGCTTAATTCCTTACTGTTATAAATATTGAACTCTTCTCATTAAAATTGCACTTTTATCATCTCTGCTATGTCTTAATAAATTTATTGTAAAAATATTGTGTTTTAGAAAGATTGTTTTCATCTCTGGTGTATGTTATTTGAAATATTTGACTTGTAAAGTAGGTAATGAGAAGGAGTGCTTTTGGGTTTTAACATAATTTAAGCAGCACTTTTTATTAAAAACTAATACATGTAAATGGTTAATTGTATAAACATTGAGAGTAAAATGTTTCCCAAACATGACAAAATATAATAATGCTCCTTCAAAATATGTGGTATAAGAAACATATTTTCCTTTATAACTACAACTTTGTAAAATAAAATAATATGCTAGGCAGAAAAGAATTTGTGCCCATAGAGGTTTCAAGAGTTTTATGAACATTTATTTACAAATATATGCAAATATTCTTTTTTCCATATTTTCTCCTTGTTGGCCAAATGCAAACTGATCACTTACAATTGTACTTGAGTGTTTAGTGACCAGAAAATTTACAAATGCTGCTGCCGCCAGAGAAACTGAAAGTGCATGAGCAGATTGAAGGAAATACTACAGGCAAAAATTAGCCATCATTAGTTACTGCTGCTAATATTGCAGAAAATTGAAATGCTTGCCTCACTGAGAATTGGAAAATGTTTTTAAGTTTATTTGGAACAACCCAAAAGTCTTATATATACGTAGATATAATCATTTCATGACATGGTACTAAATTTTGCAACTATATCTTAAAATTATTTTGTACTTAATAGACTTAAGATTTTAAAAAAGTAAAATTTTGAGCTTTACATTTTTATTTTATGATGATTTAAAATCTTATGTAAAGGTGAAAGTTTTATTATACGAATATTGGAATTTGTTATTAGTTTTATTCACACTAGCTTTTTAGTAATATAATTGCCATGCTGATTTTCCAGGTACAGTCATACATTATCTCACAGTTAAAATCTTTCCTCTGAACATATCCTTGTAAGGCAGCTCTAAACCATTAGTCCATCAGGGTTTTCTTGGCAGACAGGGCTTAGAATTACAATTTAAGATCCAGTTGGAAAATATATTATTTGAACAAATATTATGTTCAATGGCATTAGAGCTTACAAAATACTCAGAAATAAATATGAGGAAGGGTATGAATTTAGTGAAGGAGACATATATGCCAATGTCCAAAATATGACACAGAACATTCTATACTCTTTATCTCTATTCTAACAGAATGAAATGCATGCTACCACGTTGAGAAAAAAATTATTTACATTGCTACATACATTTTCTTTGTTTTTGTAGGTTTTATTTTTTTGCCATGTAAAGACTTCTTTCTGACTCAGAGCTCTCACTCTTTCTTCCTATTTCAGAAAAGAGAGAAAATTATGAGGTAAAATAAATGTCTTTAAAAATAATGCATGTATGTGTGTATATTTTGTGTTGTCATTTTTGCTTCTGGAGGGCCTACCGTTGATTTATCTTATATATTGCTTTTCTCTTCTCATGACACTAATGGTTCAGTGTTCATGCTTACAGATGACCTTACTGTGAATATCTCTGTCAAGTACATTTCCCTGACACCTGTTATAAAATGCTACAGGCTTCCATGCACATGTGACACCATATTGGAATGATCCAGTTCATTTGGCATAATGCAAATAGGTAGGGTACATGTTGCCTAACATATTTAAGCAGCATTATATTTTGATCAGGGGAGACTTTGGGAAGATTTCGGATGGCATAATGTTTAAGGATTCTTTCAGAGTGCTTATTATTGAAACCAACCAACCAAGAAATACCATTGAAAAACATGCCTTTCTTGGTTAAAGATAATGCAGAGACATATGATAAAAGATGTATAATTAAATTAGACTATTTACAAAGTCATCACACATATGACCATAGGTATAAGTGTGTAGATGTAGTAGTTTTTAAAGTGAATGAATTTTTAGTTTACTCTAAATCTTTCCTGAAGGGTTTTTGATTCGTAAGTTCATTTTTAAAAATAGATTAAAATGAGCTGACTGAAGATCTATTGAAATTTTCATCTTTGATGCACATTTTGCATGTTGAGAACTAGGGAGCATTTAGCAAGGCCAATATGTAACTGGTAAGGGGTTCTTCAGTCTACCACTGATTTCTCACAACATTAGTGTGGCTCTGGGTCAGCATAGTACGGACTAGAAAGACATTTCAAGGTCAACTAAGTTATTCATTTTATTCTATAAAAATGTTTTGTGATCTACCTTGTGCAACACTTTGTGCTTGACTTGATGATTTATAACTGAATAAGGTCTAATTCCTGTCTTAAAAGAGCTTTTTATTACACACACACACACGCACATGCACACACACACGCTCAGCCATGGCATGTACCATTGAGCAAAGATTTTCCACCAGTTCAGGTATTAGATGAAGTCTAGAAGGACACAGGTACTTAGGAATAAAAAGTTATAAATCAACTAAAACTTCTGCAAAGTCATGTTATAATTTTTCCTTTTTTAAAGGACTTTAATTTCAGACCCTTTCCCTCAGGAGCAATGGGAATCCAGGAGACAGGTTGGATTGCCAAGTGCAGAGGAATAGGTGGGCACTGAGAATCAGATTGACAGGAGTATGAATGCCTATTTTGTTACAAACTGCTAAGGTAAGTACTTAACACAGGATCACTTTCCTTTAGACCCTGAAAGTAGTGATTATCTTCCTTAATAAAGACCATATGACAAACACGTTTCACCATAAACATTATATGTGTCCTGAGTGAAAGCCATGATTCTTTTACTTCTGCATAATATAATGATGTATATATTCCATTATTGTCTGGTAAGCATTTGCTTGTGTGTGACTAGATTTTATTTCATTTTCTTCTTCTCATTCTTCCTGGAAAAGGCCAACTTTTACTTTGTGTTTCTGAAACATTTGCCTTCATTTTGTAATGTGCTTTTTCTAATTGTTAAGTGAAAAATAATATTTAAAAATTAACCTCTACAACTTATTATTTAAATTATAAGTTTCTGATGTGAAGAACTTCTTATTTTATTTGCAGGGTTCAACCCAAGTAGATGGTCAATATCTGTTTTTTATCTAATTATTTTCTAATAAATGTGTCTTGCCACCAAGTAATTACAGGAAAAGGAAAACTGACATCTACTAGAAACTCCCAGCTCTGCTGTAACATGACATGTTCCCAAAGCATGGTTAGTCTTAGTTCTTTAGTCTCTAAGACTTAGCAAAAATGCAATCATAAATATAATAGACATCAAATAACAAATTGAGTAGGAAGGAACATAAATAATATTGGATTCATAAGCTGTTCTGCTGTAGTTGTTTATACACAGGGCTTAGGTTTGATTAGGTGGCATGGATGATGCAAATGGCATAACAAATCTCTATTAATTGGGAAAGATTTCTCAAAGGATGTAGATTTTAAATCCCTCTCTAAAAAAATTGAGTCAAACAGAATGTTATGGAAGGGACTTTTCCACATATTCTGCATATGATAGCTTGTTTTCATAAGGGAGTAAGAAAATTTTTGATATGTTGCAGAGAAAATATACTTTGAGTATTTAGTGGGAGACACTGAAGTTTATAAGTACAATTGCTAGGTATATGCTGTGACCAGCGATGAATTAAGTTAGAGTTTGAGACATTAAGTGACTACTGGGATGGCGACATTATTTAAGGGGAGCAATATGAGACAGAAAGCCCAAAGAGAGGATGTTAAATGGCTAATGGCTGTGGTAATGATCAAAGTGATGATGGTGATAATAAATTCTATATATAAAATTGATATATAAATAACAAAATTCTCATTTTTTTTTTTTGCTTATAATTTCACAAAACTCTGTGTTTAAGGCAGTTATTAGGCCTTTAAGGTAAAGAAATGTGAAATGATTTATGTCAAATATTCAGAAACACAGAAAGGAGAGGGGAATTGAGTCCAAGGCTCTTTTGGAGAGAAAGTGGCAATGCTTGGTAATGGGGCAGCTGGGGAAATGACTTTTCCAAGGCTAGTGATTCATTTATTCCTGGATAATGTAATTATCAGCCAGAAAATGCCTTGTTCTCTTTCAGGTTTCTTGATGTTTTAAGCTTCTCTGTTTAGAAATTTTACTAGAGGAAAACAAGGCATGTCTTAATTATTCCCTAGAAGGAAAAGCCTGGACAATTATCAAATTTTTCTCTTAAATGAAGTTAGTTTTGGCTGTTTGTATAAGAATTATCAAAAATTTGCACATTGCATGAGTTTTCACTAATAGAAGCCTCTTAAAACAACTTAATTTTGTTAAGCATTAATGTCAATGGGAAGTTTGCATGAATAAATTTTTCTGGGAGAATTAGACCTCAGCTCTTAGGTGAATAGAGCACAATGGAGATTTTAGCTCATGAAATGAAGGAGCACATGGATGGTTTGAGAGTTTTAAATATATCACCATTTCAAGTCATTAATAAACTATGCATTTAGTTAAGTACATAGTCCCTTGAGAGTATATTTAGCTTCACTGAGTATAAGAGAGGCGTGGTTAACACTGGAAATATGATAAGTAATTGTTCTTACCCAGAATATTTTCATTTTTAGTTCATGATTTTATTATCAGAGGAACTGATAACTATGTTTTGATCCATCCATCCAAGACAAATCTGTGCTCACCTGATTAGGATGATTGCAGGCAGGAAATTTGTTATCCATCCGTGAATGTGAACTATGCCACTGTTGAAATATTTGGGCTAGCAAGAAGAAAATTTTGGCTCATTCAAATGGTGTGCTGCTTCATCTCTTCTTTTCCACCAATAGTTAAACCATTAAAGAGATAGTCCATAAACACGAAATTAAAAGAAGATGACTTGTATACATAGCATGTACATGTATAAACTACTTTGGTTCCAAGTACAATCCATGCAAATGGCTAAAACTCAAGTTTAATTTGATAATTGGTGGAGGAAGTGCATATTTAGCACTACCTCAGACGTTTAGTTCAGTAAATATCATCTGCACATTTTGGCAGACACTTCCTGAATCAATGTCCAAATGAGAAAACTCACCCTAGTCAATCTCAGATTCACTAAGTGATACTGTAGCAAGTGAAGGGTTCTCAGCATGGATTTGCCTTCAGAAGTCTCAGAGACTAACTTTCTGTGCTGAGAAGTAGGAAATAAACTAATTATTCAGCATAAAATGACCAAAATATTGCAAAAGCATTTCTTGCAAAATTAGAATTTAATACAGTATATTATTCATTATTAAATGATCATTGTTCTGAACAACTTTTCTCAAGTTGCAAAAACTTGAGGACACTTGTGTTCAAGATCACAGACATTCTGTTGTCCACTGTGAGTTAATTTATGGCACTTTCTTGTAACTTTATTATTTATCATGAAGTAGCCAGTTAATAATTTATTGGATCCTAAAACTTGTGTTCGGCTGATTATGAGAGCACTATTCAGGAGAAATAAAAAGAAACAAATCCATTCATGGGTCAATGGGCACTTGGGATTCTTCCATGACTTGGCAATTATGAATTGAGCTGCAATAAACAATCTGGTGCAAATATCTTTGTGGTAAAGTGATTTTTTGGTCTTTTGGATATATACATAGTAGAGGAATTGCGGGATCAAATGGCAGGTCTACTTTTAGATCCCTCACTGTGCTTCAACCTTCTTTCCAAAAGGAATGTATTAGCTTGCATTCCCACCAGCAGGGAAGAAGTGTTCCCTTTTCTCCACATCCACACCAACATCTGTAGTTTAGGGATCTTGTTATGTTGGCTACTCTTACTGGATTTAGATGATATCTCAAAGTGCTTTTTATTTGCTTTTGTCTGATTATTAAAGATTATGAACATTTTTTCATGTGTCTGTAGGCCATGTGCATTAATAAATTGTGTTATATGTATACCATGGAATATTATGCAGCCTTAAAAAGTGTGAGACTTTACCTTTTTTATGTGTACATGGATGGAGCTGGAACATTTTCTTCTTAGTAAAGTATCTCAAGAATAGAAGAAAAAATATCCAATGTACTCAGTACTATTATAAAACCAATTTAAAATCACCCACACTTTCATATGAAAGATAAAACACAACTGTAGCCCAGGATGAAGGAGGGAAGAAGAGGGGGAAGGGAGGGGAGGGGAGAGGTTGGATGGAGGGAGGATAAACAGTGGGACCACACCTATGGTACATATTGCGAGGGTACATGTCAAATCTATTAAGTGTAGAGTATAAATGTCTTAACACAATAATTAAGTAAGTGAGGTGATGGCTATGTTAACCAGTTTGATGCAAGCATTCCAAATTGTATATAAAATCAGCACTTTGTACTCTATAAATGCATTAATGTATAGAGTTATGATTTAATAAAGAAAAAATAGAAAAGAGACAAATCAAAAAGAAGATGATATAAATGATAGAATTTTTTTAAAAATTCTATAATATCTATCTCACTGATACTGTTTAAAGATATTTCTGTAATGACTCAGATATGCTTGCATGTCCTTATGCAAGTCAAATCTGTTTATTTCATACCAAAGGATGAGCTACAGATTATTTTTCAAGTTCTTTTCTTTCCTCCCTAGACATTTAATGAAACCTGGTCACAAATAAGCTTTGGAGAAGAGTATTTTTCTTATTGGTGATTTAGATTGAATCCGTGGAAACAAAGGGTAATTTATAACTTTAATTTACTAAATGCATGTGAATTGAATATGCTAGCATTCAATAACAGTACTGTGATGCTTAACTCCAGCTGTATCTGTCTTTGTGAATGGTGATTAAAAAAGGCAAATTTGCTTACATCTTTCCTTGCTGACACTGAGGTCATTGCTTTATGGGTTTGCTTTCATTTGCTCATCTATAGTAATTTCTATTTTTGGTTACTCTTGCAAAAAATTAGATGTCCTGGATCAAAATAGATATTCTCATAGTGTGTTTGTAGCACCAGGCAAAAACTATTATATAGGGGGAAAAAACAAGAAGAGGAATATGGTCCATTTCATCATAAAACATAACCAATAACATTATGATATTTAACACAGAGAAAACATTCCACACACTGCTCTTCGTTACCACATAAAATGCCTTCATAATGGTGTTCCTTGACAAGAGGTCTTTATAAAACCAACAATTTATAGCTCTACCTGTAACTAAAGTAATGGCTAAATCATTAAGGAAAAAGTCTAGTAGCTCCTTCAGAGTAAATCTTCTACAACTTGCTACAGTGCTAATCGTAAGCATGTTATACAGTAAGTTAGCCTGAAGCTAAGTTAAGCAGGCAGATTAGGACCGTAATATAGTATCAGGACTCATAAATCAAGCTTGCTTGCAGATTTCCTTTCACTTACTGCTCCTTCTTACAGTTCAGACAAGTCATAATTACACATCAGTAGGCATTGTGAACAGAGGAATGAGCTACAACATAACGCACAATAAACCCTGTCATATAAAAGCAAACTGGATAAAATAACAGAAGCAATACTCCATTTTACAACATCACACTAAAGAATTACACCATGCCATTGCGTATTATTCTGATCAATCATGAATCCATCTGCAATTGACAGCTCAGTGGGCTAAAATTTACCAGTGAAGAATAGTTTCCAGTTTTATTATTTTCTTGTTTGATTATACACATTAAGCACAAGCCCGTGTGTGATTCTGAAAAGCCACAGGTACATAATATAACACTGCCCTGCACACATTGCAATTAAATAAATTCTGCTAATGCTCTTTTAAAGCTTTCTTTTATTAGACATGCTTAAAATAATTCATACCGGATGAACTGTAAGTGGTTCTTTATTCATGTTTTATTAGTATTATAATTTTGAGTAATTATTCAGGTATTCTTGCTACCTTAGACCAAAGAGATGTTGACTCTGAAGTCTTGTCTGTTATTTTCAGGCTTAGACGATATTACCACTAAGCTCAAAGGACTCTCCTTTATCACTAGGCTTGAGCTGAACATTGAAAATGGGATTTAATGAAACATGAGCAAATATTGGTTGTTTCAACTCTAATAAAACATTTAAAAGAACTAATAAATGTTAGGTAATTGTTGAATGCTAATCTAAAATTGCTACTACTGGTTTTATTTCATAGTTGGAACCCAGTAGGTGTTGGGGATATATTTTTCACATTATTCATCAAATACTGTTTTCAGAGGCATGAAGGTGTTATACCTACTCCACATTCATAAGAATTTAATTATAGTTAATATATTAATAATATCAGAAATATAGAGAAAATGATGTCAGAGCCAGAGAGTAAATTAGCATGGCACACTGGAATTTCCTTCTAGATGTTCTGGGTTTACATTTTAACTATTATTCATCTGTATAGGAAGGAGACGCTGGTGTGACATGAGGAGCTCATACACCTGCTTTTATTTTAACTGCTGACGGTTTTGATTTTCCCCCTATAGGACACTATTTTGTGGATATTAGGATTTAGAGACAAATGAGGGAATAGATGATCAGGAAATGACAAGAAGCCTACAAGTCTAAAGGGGTGAGTGCAACTCAGGCATATTTTACGTGTACTCAGTGACCTTGGAGCCACAAGCCCCGAGTGGAGGCTGGAGCTGATCTAGACTCTACCACGTCCTTCAGGTTCAGAACCATGACACATGTTGCTGTATTTGGTTTCATCCAGATTTCATCCAGAAACATTACCTGACACCTTTCTGCTCCCAGAAGATTCTGTGCTAACCTCTAACATAGCAATTACTTTGCTGCATTGTAATTGTCTGTTTACTTGTCTTCTTTTCTTTTTTGAGGCCAAGAACTGTGTTTTATTTAACATGCTGTACCCATGATTGAAAGGGTGGAGTTGACTGTCATAGAGCTAAAGATGAACTTTTTGGTATTTAGACTTGACTCAATAATAATAATCTTAATATTCATTGATAGCCTACTATGTATGTTTTATAGATTAGATCTTATTTCATTTAAAAAAAAAACAGGTATTCTTTTTTTACTATCATTAATATTTTTCCCATTTTTGTATATGTGAAAATTGCTTAAGATCATAACAGCTATTAAATAGAGAGCCTAGGATTTAAAGCCAGGCACTTCAAGTCCAGAATCCCAACTGGTTATCAAGTCTTCCTGTCACCTATCTTGGGTCTATCTTCTATAATAGTAGCAAATTTAATTTTCATTTCTAAGAGGAGGTTTCTGTCTAACTCAGTGATTTTCAACTGGTATACTGCAGCAAACTGGTGTGCTATAAAAAATTCTAAACATCATTAAATAATTTTTTTTTTCTCAAGAAATTCAAAACACCATAAGTATACTCTTTTTTTACACCACCCACCTTTTTTAATCAACTTAATTCAAGGGTACTTCAGGAGTTAACAGTAGGTTCAAATGTGCTGTGAGATTAAAAAAGGTTGAAAAACACTGGTCTAAATGGTTGAGATAAAATGTGATACTGAGCTAAGTCCCAAACTGGTCAGGGTAGAACACTCCAGAACTCTCTACTGAGACCACCCTCCTAGATGAACACTCACACGTTTTCTGGAAGATCTTATCCAGAAGTTGCTTGCATTTTCCCTTCCAGACAATGATGAAATTGCTTTAGGAGTGCGCTTTTGTTTACCCATTATCTCTTTTTCTATGTGTGTGTTTGTTTTGCTTTGGTTTGGTTTGGTTTTGTCCAAACATCTGAAAACCAGAACCAGCCTTTCCAAAGGCTAATTAACTGTTTCTTATTTCTTCAATACAGAGGAATGGATGCTTTCTGAACTACAATAATTTTGGTGGGATTGGGCCAACATAATTTCCTACGTCGTGGCTTGTTTTATTAAAAACATGGACAAGTTTGTGCCTTTTCTACTTTATTGCTATCTCAAATAATATTTAATTGACATTGAATCAACTGATCTATTTAGGCTCCAGCAGTCAAAAATACCAGTATCACAATGAGTAATTGGTAACCTGGCACTGTGTCCAAATTAAAATACCTGGTTGAACAGATTTTTGACAGTTTATCTCTTGGTTTATGCTGCTCACATGTGGCCTTATGGGATCAAGGGAAGTGTCTGGAATACTCTCCCAACTTTGGTTCAGGAAAGGTACAAGCCTTCATATAATTCTGAATAGAATATTTGTGTGTGTGCAGAATTAAAATGATTTAGAGCCCTAAAGTTTAATTTTAGTAAATGGTATTTACCTTTGTCCTTTGTGAGACTTTTATGTCAGCTGCTAGTATATACTCCAAGAAACTGGTAACTGTGTTACATAGAGATTTTTTTCCCTTTTATTCATTATATTGGTGAAATTAACAAAAGGTGAGTTAAAAATGGAAATAAGGGGGGGTGGCAAGTTGACCTAATAATTTAAAACCTGGGAGAACAATACCTGAATAATTCAGAAGTCTCCATCTCTTTTTATATCCATGCATGCAGTTAATTTATTACAAAGTATTCTTAATAACAGTATCAGCAGCCTAAAGATGTGAACTATTTGATTCTTCTCCAATAAAGTTAATAATGTATGAATTTGTTAATTAAGATTGACAACAGGTCAAACATTTTGCGATAAGAAAATAGGGAGAGTTATGAAGTTCTAAAAAGTCTCGACTGCAGAAGCTGAGTAAAGAAGGATTAGCAGCTCTGTCAAGCTGAGAGGTGGCAGAGGGTAATTTTGTCTTTAACTGTAAATACTGCTAACATCAGGAAGAATTGTTATAAAAAATATTATGTGAGACATCTGTTAACTTGGTCAGCCAAATTAGAAAAAAATTCTTCAAAATTTCTAAATAGTCATCACTTTTCAATGGGTATCTGTGTGGACAGCAAAACTGTATGAAATACAGTTGAACTTCAACTGTATGAAAAGATATTTTGGCAATAGAAAATATCTGTCAGAAAATATGGATACTGAAATAATGAGTAATTCATAGTTGATTTGCAGTTTGGAGATTATATAAGTATATGCAGCCGTAGGGTTAAAAAGCCTTTTTCTTCCTCATTTATTTTCTTACAAAGTGTTATTATCCAGCCTGTTTAAATAGCAACTATGCAAATTTCTCATGCTTTATAAATGTTTCTCCAAAGAATTCTCGACCAATCAATTAATTCTATTTATTTTTTTCCTGATTGTCAGCAGATGAGTATCTAATGAGAATGGCTTTATTATTATTATTTTTTTTTTCACTAAGCTGGTCTGTACAAAACTACAAATCCATTTCCAGTAGAAGTCTTTTAGAAAGGGAAAAAATACTGAATCATACAAAAGGAATTGCTTTCTTCCTCTAGCAAGTTTTAGTTTTTTTTCTAACTTTTCTCCCCTTCATAGCTAAAATCTGGAGGAGAGAAAAATATAGAACAGCTTTGATATGAAAATTTGGTGATAAGAAATGCTTAGTCAGTATTGAGAATATTTAATAGACGTTTGTTTATATTTATCTTAAATTGTGTACAACTTTTATTTATTTTATTTTATTTTATTGAGACAGAGTCTCAATTTGTCATCCTCACTAGAATGCAATGGCATCCCAGCTCACGGCAACCTCATCCTCTTGGGCTAAAGTGATTCTCTTGCCTCAACCTCCAAGTAGCTGGGACTATGGGTGCCCACCCTAGCACCTGGCTTATTTTAGAGATGAAGTGTTTCTCTGTCTCAGGCTGGTCTTGAACTTGTGAGCTCAGGTAATCTACCTGCCTTGGCCTCCAAGAGTGCTAAGATTATAGGCATAAGCCACCATGCCCAGCCTACAACTTTTATTTTTTATTCATATCTATAGGTGCTAGAAACTGGAATAAAATCTTTGAAACATATAATCTCAACTTTAGAAGAAACATTGTAGAATCATCAATATATCAATGACATTTCAAGCCATGATACTGAATGAGACCTCCAAGGATGAGATTGCTGACCATGACTAAGTCCTTTGAGCCTTTTTTTTTTTGCATTTTATTTTGGCCGGAGCTGGGTTTGAACCTGCCACCTCCAAAATATGGGGCCAGTCCCTTACTCCTTTGAGCCACAGGCCCCACCCATCCATGACTAAGTCCTACAGAACCCAATATTACAAAAGTGGGAAGAGAAAGAGCAACTAGAAAAGGGTCTGGGAAGAAGCAATTAGTGTACCAAAAGTTACCCTTAGCAATGTGGGGACAATGGATGATCTTGGCAAAAGTTGCATCAAAGATATTTCTATTAAAATGTTCTATTCAAGTGGACTTAAGAGAGAATAGGAGTAGATAAACTGGTGATAGTGAATTTGATCAATGCTTACAAGGAATTTTCTTGGAAAGGGAATGTAACTGAAAAGAGATGCAGAGTTTGAAGAAAGATTAATATAGAAAAATTAGCATTTGTATATGATGATGAAAATAAATAGAGAGGGGAAATTGATGTTATATGAGAGGATAATTGGTGATACAATATATGGGAGTGGGAAAGGATCAGGTCTAGCATACAAATAGAGGGACTGGGTTTAAATTGGAACAGTGGCTACACCAATAGCCATGTGCCATCTTTCGGCATCTCTATCACTATGGCTATCTACATGATATTATCCATCACACACATACATTATCAGTAATGGACGCAAGCTATATGGTTCCAGGTAATGGTAGGTGAGTTAGTATGGTAGTTGGAGTTTGTGAAAATTCTCTTCTCACTGCTTCAGATTTCTCAATGAAGTGAGAAGCATAGCCATTAGCTGAATGTAAGACTTGGGGGAGATGATGAGCTTTGGATAGAGAGAGAGATGTCATAAAGGAAAAGGATGGAATGAGGAAAGTACAGCAAGTTTGCACGTTAACACTAAGGTTCTTATTTAAGAATTACAAGAGGCTGTATGCCTCTCTCTAGCCCTGGGTAGACATAGTATAAGAAGAGCATTGGATTGACTCACTTCGATTCTTTTCCAGGGAGGACAATAAAAAGGACAAGGGAAGCGAGGGGGTTGGGATTACAATAAGGAAATGATTACACTTTTTTTTTTTTTTCTTTATTGTTTATTGTTGGGGATTCATTGAGGGTACAATAAACCAGGTTACACTGATTGCATTTTTTAGGTAAAGTCCCTCTTACAGTCCTGTCTTGCGCCCAAAAGGTGTGGCACACACCAAAGCCCCACTCCCCTCCCTCCTTCCCT